>OZ025263.1:15539122-15686649 GCA_964019135.1 Arenicola marina
GTGATAGATGACGTCAGATATCTGCGAGGACCCTCGGCCCATCCATCACTGACCAGCGATGGATGAGTGGCTGATTAAAGGGCCGGCGCCCGCTGCAGCGTGTCCCTGATCATAAGGAAACAGTGCGTGCCGCTGGCCGGAACTCACACAGACACATTGTGACATCAGGTCTGGGATAAAGCCATCTCACGCGCCACGACGTCTAAGAATCTACGCGGATGAACGATTCAGGGCGGAATTTGCTGATTAGTTTAGGTTTCTTGTGTTTTTTTTACGCAAAGATGATAATATATTTTTTATGTTTCATTTTAAATTGTCATTTGAGGTTCATGTGAGGAAGGGCACATGAGGCAACATATTCTCCGGTTTGACCGACTGTATCTATGTTTTCGTGTTATACTATGGATCTGAGGCCCTTCAGTACAATGACGTTTACGTCAAAGATATGCTCCTACGACACCGGCTATCTCAGCACTTATATGGATCGGCCAGGATATGGGAGATTTATGCTGAGATAAAGCCGTCTCGCGTACTCAAAATAAGTCCATGCGCATATCTTGGCTCGCCTCGTTGTCACCTTTGGCTCTTATTCGGGTATGTTTCTCTAGTGACGCTATTTTATATTGAGGATATGTTTTCATTCAGTGGACTCATTTTTCAAGTGCTTCTACCCGAAAATGGACCTGTATCACGCATCAGGAAACATCTGTCTCTGCTTGCGTGGTTTAATCACGGAGGGTGTAAATGGGGAAACCTGCCACGTGGCGCAAGAGGTCGGGAAATGAGAGTCAATTACAAGTGCGTGGCCTGGAGCAGAACTACATAAACCATGTATCACGTGTCATGTGGCCCAGTGCAACGCTTGGAGGTTCACTGCAGCACTGTGTTTACTGTAACACTATGTGTCCCAGTGCAACATTGTGTTTACTGTAACACTATGTGTCCTAGTGAAACACTGTCTTTAGTGTACCACTATGTGACCCAGTGCAGTGCAAGATTATATGTTGCTCCTCGCATTACTATGTTGAGCATTGCCGATCCAATTGCTGTCTCATCTGTTTCGTTCAGATAGTTAGCCATGACAAATTTACCCCTGAAAACAGATATATCATTCCAAAGGGTACCAATTAAAACAGACGACTGCCTCGATACGGTGTGACTGTTATAATAGTCTTTCTGATCTGTGTCACCATGCTATCCTACAACCACAAGAGGTATCGCCACCTTGGCTGACTGATGACGTCATGACAAGCACAATCCCCAGCCAATGTGTAACCGCCGAATACAGGCCAATAAACACCACCTCCACATCCCCACTTCCACTTGTGCACTTTAACCGGAAGGCGTCCAAGTGACGCAAGACAGTCTAACACCCGTTCTTTATCATGTTTATGGCCAAGTTTCCCCCTGAATGAGAAGATTATACGGACAGAGGTCATCGTCCCTAACGTCCCAAGGTCATTGGGACGCCGCAGAGGAAACAGTGTATAATTTGACAGTCGGCGGCCGGAGTTCCTGTAAGAGGAAGGGAGACGCGTAGTCCATCACGATTCACCACCCGAGGCGCGCGGGGCCAATGAACCTCTTTAGGGTCTCGGGCGAGTGTGTGGCGGTGGGGGCGCGGGATTGGCGAAGAGGGGGGGGGGGTGAGGAGCGGGGAGGTGGGGGGAAGGGGGGGGATGGTATCCCAGGCGGATGACAAGGTTGTGGTGCGTACGTGACCACGTCAATGGAACCCAGGCCGATACGGTGATTAAAATCACACCAGCAACACATTGTACACAACCATGGTATTCCGTGGTGGAATAATCCCTGGACGGGTGCAAATATTATAACCGAGGTTGCTATACAATTCCAAGCAATTAGAACCGAATTAGGACTGAATTATCCATAAAATAACGTGAGATATGTGCATAACGACCAATTCTCGTAATCAAGTTTCGACATTTCATTGTAACTCTACTGCAGCCTTCAATGTGGCTAATGATATGAGCAATCCTTGCAATTTACTAAACGGATCTGATCGGATCGCCTGTTAAAAGTGGAACACTAATATTTTACAAATGTGAAATTCATTGCAACATGTATGAAACTTAGCTTTATGCGCACTGAAATGTGTCTATCTATTGGTTCTGGGCCTGTTTGTCCTCGCTGTGATGTAAGACGTAATAACACATGAGATAATAACCATATGATGACCAGTGTTTATAATGATTGCTTAGCGTATACACGTACATCTGAAGTGTTTATAAACTCAATACGTGTACATACATGTATATGTAGTCAGTTCTGACCCGTTAATACGCCAATTTCGAATAATTTTCGTTAATTGCTATTTTTTCTCCTGACACGCAGATGTTGCAATAAGGCGGAATGCATTCTACATGTAACTGCTCTTGCCTTGAGTCTATAAGAGCTAGGACATTCATAAATAAAAAATATGCAACTGGTAAAATTTATAATGTTGATTATGTTAATTGGCATGAATAAGATTTTTTTTTTAAATAGTATAAAATTACAACTAAACGAGCAATTGCTAACATAGTTCGAACACCGCAAATCTGCAGATTCAAACTGTTAGGAGCAGAAAGAATCATCTACGGGTTCAACGTCAAGAAGCGGGGCCCGTCCTGCGCTATGTTACTACACAACACTGTTCATCTGCTAGGTATTATTGGCTTTGTAAGGGACAACATCGACTCCTAACTCTCAGGTTGGAGTTTGAAGCGTGAGTTGCGTCACATACTAAACCCCGGACGCAATATATATATAGATATACACAAAAAAACCTATTCCAAATGGATTGTTTGTGCTTTTGTTTCACAAAGATATATATACCCGCTATAATGCAGAGTATGAGCGGTAAATAGAACACACAAACGCCGATATCTACCTACGGTAACATGGGCATATGGCATCTCCTTTTTTCAGTGACAATGAACTAATTTGTCAATCCACCCAGAGTGTTTCAGTACCATGGAAGAGTCCCAGTTGTTTTGGCCATATCCCCGTCCCACGTCCATCCAACCCTCCTCCTTCCCTATTCGTTCAATGTCCGCCTCAGGAATGTCTTAACAAGGAACCCCAGCTACACGTGTCACCGCCTCTCGTCGTCGCCCATTGTCCTCAGACAGGTGCAGCACACTTGGGTTGCCCCGGAAGCCAGAGCGACAATTGTCTGCCAGCCGTCTGCTTCCGGAGTTGTAGTTTTTGCTATTGTCTTCGGGTTGACCGCTCACCTCCCACCCTGCGTTATCGTACACGCCCAAAAGGTGGCGCTGAGAACTCGGTTCTCCAGTCATTACACGGTTGCATAAACAACAGATAACAATAGATTCGTAGACCGGACCATCCGCGGTCCCACTCGCCTTCGGCATCCCCTGTTGTACAATTCTATCGAATTTCCTTCTTTCGCTATAGTTTAATTAGTCATTAATGATAATCACCTTCGTGTGACTTTTCAGTTTTCACTCGCAGTCATATTTATTCGCAAACATTGCGCCATTATGTACAAAGGACGGTCGTGACACAGAACTTGGTGGATGAGGTACCCTTTAACATAAATAACGCCTTCTATTCATTCTCACACTGTGCCGTGTTCGGTAGGTAAAGGCTCCTTGTGCCATGTTCGGTACATGCGGGAGGTTTAATGCGTCAGCTGGGTTCTCTGATGTGTGGGCCACTGAAACGAAGCGGAAACACCCAGACACTGTCTGTAGACTTTTAAATGCGACGAGGAGCTCCAATATCGATTATGTTGAAGATCCATTGTAGTGGCTTTCTATTGCTGTTGTCACCGGCAGCAAGATGCCATAAAGCAGTGACGTAAGTTAAATTCATGCTCTGAACTAATATTAAGTTCATTGCCTTAAAAGGCCTCTGGCCCATGGTGCAAAACTCATATACAGACGCAATTGTTATTCCTTATCCCTGTATAAACCATTTAAATTTCAATTGTTTCCCTAAATCTCCCTGCAAAGTATATAAATTGATCCAGCTGATAAAATATTTCGTCATTTCGCGATTTCGTTAAGGGTGTGAAGTCTGAAATGCAATAATTTCTGATCCAGGGTAAGTATTTCTTACGAATGTCGATATATAGATCACATACGCACACAAAGTGAAATTCGTCTGCAGCATAAAATATACCTTTACGGCTACCATGTTGGCAGTGTCTTTCGTCTCTGGATATATTTAGTCTCCTACCGATTTCAATGGCTAAACGATGGTCCGAACATCTTAATTTGGAAAGTGCTCTCCGAAATTTTCTTACGGTTATACATTATAAATATTTGTGTTCCATAAGTCTCTAAGAAGTTTACTGCTGTCCTTAACATAGCTGTTCCAATCTTGTTGGGCACAGTCTTTCATTTTTTGAACAAACGCTGTTATAAATATATTTACATCACCAACTAGAACTTTATCATGGTCCCTATAGCCTTAGGATAACGGATTCTTTAATCAACAGCTGCCTACAATGGTGAATATCACATTTCCCAGCCTAAATAAAGTTATAACGGGAATTGGACACACTACCGGGAGTTTGCCGCCCTACCGACTGCGCTATCCCTGCTTCCATAATTTGAATTTGAGAATTTGAGAAGCATCTTTCTAGTAAAACTCAATTATCACAGTCCGTATTGCTGACGGCAACCCCATAGTATACAAGAACTTAAAATGAGAGGCATGCACTTTGCATAATACAGGTATGGGTGGGTGCGCGGAAAAGTGGCGCTTGTGCGTAATACGTCATCAAACTCTCGGCATTAATGACTCTTTGGGCCAATCAAATTCTAGATATATGTGGCATGTATGTATTTAAAACTGAACAAGAGAGAACAGTGAGTCCAAGTCATTTCTTGGAAACAAACTGAAGCGCCTTAGTCAGAAAGAAATCAAATGCTCTTTGTACGATTTTAACTGTGTGGCTCACACCAACATGGGCAAAGGAGAGAAAATGATAGAACATGATTCCTTGCAACAGATAATCCAAACAATTAGACCAGAATCCAGCTTCCGACGTCAGTCAGACACTGTATCGTTTCTCCTGGTGTAGCCGTAAGCTCAGCATGATATTTATGGTGCCGTTTCTTTATTTAGTGAAATATTGTTGCAATAAAGCGTTGTTAATGGTAGAAGATGACACAATTACGCAATCGCATCTCTTATCAGATTAACCGCGAAAGGTTTAGTCAGAGTGGTCGCGTCTTTGTCGAGGTCCATGTAATTTGTAAACATGTCACGCAGGCCGGTTACATACGGGTATTGATGATCGTGACCTTGAATCTGTGGCGGCCGGACCGCGAAGGCGATGTATGGGAGGGCGACTTGAATTCAAGGTCAAGTGGTCATATGGGGAGCCGTCGGGTTCCCATGATGCCGTGGGGCTACATGTTGCCAGGTCATTATAGGCGAGAAGGTGTGTAGCGACATGCCTGATCTGAGGTGGGTAGGGGTGGGGGATGGAGGTCTTGTGGGGAGGGGGGGGGGGAATGGTGCGTGATGGGGGAAGGTTGGGATAGATTATTATGGATATTGGACGATGACGTAAATGGGGTTACTGGAGATGCAATTGATTTCACCTGTGATGTAAAAATGAATGCGATGGGCAGACCACAGAGGTGAATATGGCATTTGCGGAAAGGAAGGTCACGGCGATATAAACCCTGTAGTCGAGATGACGGCAAACACTATGCAGTCGTAAAACTAGGGCCGGTGACATGGGTGGTGCTGGTGTTGATGCTGGGGGTGGTGGCGGTGGTGGTGGTGGTGGTGGTGGCGTTGATGACGAGGATGATGGTAGGAACGGTCTTGGCTGTGGCGGTTATGATGTTATGGGTGACGATGATGGCCATTATGGTGATAATGACAGTGAAGGGTGTGGTGGTGGCGATGGTGGTGATGGTGATAATTGAATGGTGGTGCGGTGATGGTGATGATGGGGGTGATGGTCTAACGGTTGTGGAGATGATGGTGCCTGTGCAGGAGGTGATGGTGGTGATGGTGATGGTCTAAGGCTGGTGGCTTTGATGGTGGTGCTGCCGATGGCGATGGTGGTGTTACCGGTGGCGGTGGTGGGGTTACCGGTGGCGATGGTGGTGTTGCCGATGGCGGTGGTGGTGTTGCCAGTGGTGGTGGTGGCGCTGCCGATGGCGGTGGCGGTGGTGGTGCTGCCGATGGCGGTGGTGGTGTTACCGGTGGCGGTGGTGGTGTTGCCAGTGGTGATGGTGGTGCTGCCGATGGCGGTGGTGGTGCCAGTGGTAGTGGTGGTGCTGCCGATGGCGGTGGCGGTGCTGCCGATGGCGGTGGCGGTGGTGGTGGTGGCGCTGCCGATGGCGGTGGCGGTGGTGGTGGTGGCGCTGCCGATGGCGGTGGCGGTGCTGTCGGTGGCGGTGGTGGTGGTGATGCCGGTGGCGGTGGTGGTGCCGCCGGTGGCGGTGGTGGTGATGCCGGTGGCGGTGGTGGTGCCGCCGGTGGCGGTGGCAGCGGAGAATGTGATGGCGGTGGTGGTGATGCCGGTGGCAGTGGTGGTGTCGCCGATGGTGGTGGTGGGGTTACCGGTGGCGGTGGTGGTGTTGCCAGTGGTGGTGGTGGTGCTGCCGATGGCGGTGGCGGTGCTGTCGGTGGCGGTGGCGGTGGTGGTGCTGCCGATGGCGGTGGCGGTGCTGTCGGTGGCGGTGGCGGTGGTGGTGGTGGTGTTGCCAGTGGCGGTGGCAGCGGAGAATGTGATGGCGGTGGTGGTGATGCCGGTGGCGGTGGTGGTGCCGCTGGTGGCGGTGGCAATGGAGAATGTGATGGCGGTGGTGGTGATGCCGGTGGCGGTGGTGGTGCCGCCGGTGGCGGTGGCAGCGGAGAATGTGATGGCGGTGGTGGTGATGCCGGTGGCGGTGGTGGTGCCGCCGGTGGCGGTGGCAATGGAGAATGTGATGGCGGTGGTGGTGATGCCGGTGGCGGTGGTGGTGCCGCTGGTGGCGGTGGCAATGGAGAATGTGATGGCGGTGGTGGTGATGCCGGTGGCAGTGGTGGTGCCGCCGGTGGCGGTGGCAGCGGAGAATGTGATGGCGGTGGTGGTGATGCCGGTGGCGGTGGTGGTGCCGCCGGTGGCGGTGGCAGCGGAGAATGTGATGGCGGTGGTGGTGATGCCGGTGGCGGTGGTGGTGCCGCCGGTGGCGGTGGCAGCGGAGAATGTGATGGCGGTGATGGTGATGCCGGTGGCAGTGGTGGTGCCGCTGGTGGCGGTGGCAGCGGAGAATGTGATGGCGGTGGTGGTGATGCCGGTGGCGGTGGTGGTGCCGCCGGTGGCGGTGGCAGCGGAGAATGTGATGGCGGTGGTGGTGATGCCGGTGGCGGTGGTGGTGCCGCCGGTGGCGGTGGCAGCGGAGAATGTGATGGCGGTGGTGGTGATGCCGGTGGCGGTGGTGGTGCCGCCGGTGGCGGTGGCAGCGGAGAATGTGATGGCGGTGGTGGTGATGCCGGTGGCGGTGGTGGTGCCGCCGGTGGCGGTGGTGGTGCCGCCGGTGGCGGTGGCAGGGCGCTATCAATTGCGGTAACGACCGTTATGGCTGAATTCATGGTAATAATGGTAATAATAATGGCATTAACGATATCGATGGCGCTAGATATAATACGGTGTTATCGTCGGTGACGTTGAGTGCCGGGGTGAGAGGTTGGTTAAAGGGGTCATTCTTCACGCCGGTGACGTACCACTAGGTGGCGCTGCTGGAGATGGCGACGGTTAGTGTACCAATGATTGGACACCGCCTATAGCATTGGCGTTCGTTATGGGCTTCTACAGCGCCATTGGCGGAGATAACCGTCATGATTGCTGAAGGACATGAGGTTGGAGAAGATAATGGCCACAACGATAGGGTGTGGTGTGTGTGGGGGGGGGGGTTTCCTGGCGGGGGGGGGGGGGTCCCTGGGATGAGAGGGAGATTTTGTGTAGACACGACCGTCGAAGACCGGGCCTCCACCATTATGCTGCAATGGACGGCTTGGCTGGTACAGGTCAAGGCCACGCCTGGTAGAGGTCAAGGACACGCCGCATGTCTGGAAAGGTGAGTTGGCACGTCAACGGCGGCGACTGTTGCGTCGGCGAGTCGGCGAACGCATGAATGTCGTGCTGAGAGGAAATATTGTCGTAATTGATAGTGTAATGCGCGTTGATTACAAGGGGGATATATCACGTGTGTTCTTTCATCTTATGCGCAGGCCTCAGACAGAATGGGTAAAAAGGCGGATCTAGGAGGGGTGTCCGGACCCCCACCTCCGGCTTTCTTGCCGTTTTTCAATGCAAAATTTTGGCCATCTGAGGCCATTTTTTGTTTACGAAGAAACGCTATCTGAGGAGGCGTTGATCTCCCACCAGTCATAAGTTTTTAGTGGACGCTCCATCGTTCGTCCAAAAAATTGGTGGATCTGGGTAAAGAGCCCCCGAGACCCCCCCCCCCACACCCCCGGTCGCAAGTTTGGACACCTCATCTTTTCAAATACTTTGATCCGATGTAAATGTCTGCATTTGTTCATTCATGCATCGATAAACATATTTGAAGCTATTTCCGTGTAACAACCCTGACAGCATAAATTCTGACTTGCACATACCACGTTCGGACTTCATAGTCCGTTTGCTGTCCAGTCACTATTTGGATTAATACTAAAAGACTGCCTTTAATGGAATAGCATGGAATGGAATGTTGGTGTTTTAGGCCACTTTTGTGCACATACAGGCTAAATTGGGCCAAGGAACCTCGAGACGATGAAGGATGAAGGAATGAAACATGCCCCAGATTAGGTGCCCGAGCCCGGATTCGAACCCAGGACCTATTGATCTGCGGTCTAGTGCGCTAACCACTACACCAGGGAGGCCCCCTGCCTTTAATGGAAGATGTTTACAAGCCACTGTAGCAATGCGGCATCAATGACGTGTAACTTAATGCTAATTTTTCTGAATTCGCACGTGCATTATGCTTGAAACCGATATGGTTTAATTTACCATGAGTTTGCAGTTACTTATATATGGTGCTTTAATGATAAATCGTCATACTGCTGCAAACTTAATTGATTGTTTACTTGCAACTGGTATTGTTTGCTATCATAGCATCAGATATATGTTGCATATCATCATCATCATCATCATCATCATCATCATCCTCATCATCATCATCATCATCATCATCATCATCCTCATCATCATCATCATCATCATCATCATCGGGAAAAAAACAATTCCTGAGCTCAATAGACCGATCCAGGCTGTCAATCATTCACTGACGTCACTGTTGCTTTTATCCAATCGAAAGAAAAGTCTTCCACGTGCGTTGTGCCGTACAAAGAAGTCCTACAAACAAAGGAGCATTTCACTTTGTTGTCAGTTTCAGAGATGAGTAATTCTCAATTGTACCTACCATCAGCTATGGTTGTCAATTTCATACTCACGATTAGGGGGTTATCCCGTGGACATGGCTCCACTCTCCCTTCCTTCTCCCATTGAAGCTAAATGACCAAAGGCGGTTAAAACGTCCTGAATATACAACCAAGCAATCATCTGGGGCATGTTATGGCCCCACCTCATTGTCCATTAAGGCTGAATTCTTTGGCCTAAGCAATAGCGTTCCTCGCGTACATAAAGCGGCACTACGCATCAAAGTTTCTTCTTTTTTTCTATCTTCGCAAGAGGTCAATGCACCAAGCTACTGACAAAAAAATTCTTCTTCTACTGCATTGGAGGCTCCGTTGGTGATTATTGCCTTGTAGGAACCGTCTCATCCTGAAAAAAGTCACATTAAGCATGTTAAACCAACATGGACTTGGAACACACGAAATTTTCGCTGATAATCTGCGGGCACGGAGTAAGAATGGATGTAAAGGTCGGAGAGTAATATCTGTTGAAATAGACAACGCATAATCATAATCAGTAATCGGTAATCATGTAGCGTTGCATTATTTTAGCAAACAATTGGTGGATAATGGCCTTTGCAGTCTTAACATTCTTTCGTTTTCAAAAAAGTGTTGTTTTCTCCCGTGGTTCGCACTGGCAAAAAAGAACCGTTAATGGGATTTAGCCCGCTTAGTGGTGGAGGTTTTCACCAGCTCGCCCACCGTAAGCTCGAATGGGTTGCCCCTAATGCGCCTTGGGGGGCATTCGTCAGCTTAACAATAACACCGGGTCTTTCGAGTACAACACACTTGTGTTTTCAACGCTAGAAGATATATCTAGAAAAGAACACCCGCGTGTTATGCCAACCAGGACCAGCTAAGTATTTGGCAGCAAATGGCATATTACTGTCCATCAAAATACGGTCAGCCATCGCTGTCTCATTGTCATGTGGTCTATATGTACTAGTTAAAGAACGAGCTGGAGTGCAAAATAAAGCACGAGACGCGATAGCGTCTAGAAGAAAATGAAAATCAAAGACTATGAACGGTGTCCACATTGTAACTATGTACATACTTTATCGCATATTTTGTATTGGTTCGAATAGAATCAACATATCTGGAAGGCTGTATCTGACCTTTTTGGAAGAAATTAACAACAGATCAAATTCTAGTTGGCTGTGTAAACAGATGTGAAGACCTAATGATTCCGGTTGTTTGTCTCATCATATGTAATATATACATACATTGATAAATAATAATGAATTTAAAAAACGTGATAAAAGACACTGCATTCCGTTTTTAAAGCATGAATTAGACAACACGGTACACATATACAAACATACACGGCTCAGCTACGCATGTAAATTGCTACGTGCATTATATCTTCTTGTTTAAATATAATATTTTCTTTTTTACCTGTCTTATGTTATGCTATTCGCGCATGTACATTGACATTGAATGGTAATAAATGAATGATTTTACTGCGTGTATTCTCCTATATCTAATTGGTATCAATTATGTTTGTGCCATGTCTCTTTTTGTAATGCACAATATGTGTTCGTGCCCTTAATGGGAAAATTGGGGAGTCTGGCGGAAGTAGGGTTCGTATTTCACGGTAAGTTAGAGAAGAATGATAAAAAAATAACATGAAATAGCGTCGTTACATGTGAACTTCCTCCGCAAATTACTGCAAATGTGGCTTCCTCCCAACCCACGTGATTTCCAGGTGAGATATCGAGAGAGAACCTGTTGTTTTGTCCCACCGCGCTGGTTTATATATCTGGTCAGTAAATGAAACCGGCGGACCCAGGAATGTAAAACGAGTGGGGGGAGGGGGGGGGGGGGGGTGGAGTCCAAACAACCGGCTGGGGGATCCTCCTATTTTTTGACGACCGGGAGGGGATCCACAGTAACCTTGCGATTGGGTGGGGGGGTGGGGGGGGGGGGTTCCACGCCGCTTTAAGATCCCCCACCATTGCCAGTTTAAGACGCCTATTATATGCTTACGCGGAATGCACTTGATGGGAAAATCTCAGCAAAACAATTTGTTTAATTTCGATTTATATTTGTATTGAATGGAGGATGGTCATTTAATTTTATTTAGTTACCGAAATTCCTTGCATCATATTGTACAGAACTCCGCTGGCCGAGTCTCCATACGTCAACGTATGTACGTGTGATTCCTCACCAGACGGCACCATGTGCTTAATGTAGCATTCAACACCGAAATAAAAATCAAGCAAATATGGTGAAATAAGGCAAAATAGGCGATCGTCGCTTTTTGATACGAATACCGTGGGTGAGTAACGTATCATTGCTTTTGGGCTTTGCCCGGCCATGTAACTTTTCTTCTCACTCAGTACAGCATATTGGTAAGCACTGACCGCCATCTCTAAGGGACCACGTGGATTTACGTCTTGTGTTGAGCAGTATTATTAAGATCTTCATTCTATCACGATAATCTTGAATTTAATTTCGAAACAGTTCCACAACCTACGTCGCAGCGAGGGAACAATTTAAAAATCTTACGGCATTGGATATCGTGATGGTCCAGCCCTTGCATCAAACCAAGGGCAGATTTAAGCATGAATTCATTCACAATACAGAGGATGGTTATATCAATAACACATTTCTCAGATGCATGTGATATAATGATAATAACAAATCCCGCTGACGCAGATCATCAAACAGCCATTCTGCCATTGAAAATACCGCATGCAGATCTGGTGACCGCATCAACAAAAGAACGACAATGTACTAGATACTTAAGGTATCCAAGGCCCAACCATATTGATCAGCACGTATGGAATGTCAAATAGGCTGTAAAATGACACTCAGCTTCATACGGATTGGCCGTCATTATGTAGGCCTCATTCAGTTTCCCCAGTTGTAGGTAGCTTTGTTTAGCTTCCATGTGTGCGGATACCCTGGTTTGCATCTAGGATGACATAACCTAGCTTATGAAAAACATTGCTTTCAACGGTTGCTTACCCCTTTCTCGTCTAGGTACTCCCCTTCCCTCTCTCTCTGCCCCTCCCCCCGCTCCCCCTCCCGCCCCCGCCCCGCTCTGCCCCCTCTGTACCTCTGTTTCTCTTGCCAAGTTACGCTAATATGTCTCGGAACTGATCATTCCAAATTATTGCTGGTTTGATGAGTGCTCTTCGGAATTTGACCAATGTTTTTTTCTGAATTTGATGAATTTTCGTTGATTAATTTTCTTCTAAACATTGATGAGCCAGTGTTGATCTAAACTGCGAAACTTGCAGTTCACGCGTAGTCTCAAAAGATCACCGATTCGGTTAGAGCCGCACACTGTGCAGTCTGAAAGAACCACGAATAAACGATGCAGTTACTGTGAGACTACTGCAAACGTCCCATCCGGACGTCTTTTATTGCAATTTATACCAAAAAACTGTGATGTCAATTTTTCATATGCAGACAACCTAAACATAAGATTCAACAAGTAATTTTTTTGGGATACTGCTTTGCGATATCTGGGCGAAAGATTTTTTATTTTATTAATTTTCTTTCATGGTCAGATGTACAAATCAGCCCCCCCCCCCCCCGCCCCCCCTCTCCACACACGCACACATCTTCACTAAGGCTACGCACCCATGATTTCATCGGTAATTTTAAATTTATTATCAGTTCTGCAACCAAGGATACACGGGTACGAAAAGGTTCAGCGATGTATTTTACTCTATTTCATAGTGAACCGAACCCTTCAGGGCTCTTAATGCTTGCCGACTACAGACACAAAAGTAACCACTTTCTCACAGCGTCTAATCCCGTAGATATCGTATTTCTGCGGCATCTTTGCTCTGCCCAGAGCCAAGGGCTGTAGACGCTGTCTGAGCCTGCCACGTGATAGAGACGCCAGCTGTTATAGATGTGTGTCCATGTAATGATCGATGCGCTTCAGTACCGTTCACGACTCAGAGGAACGGCGGGATGAGAGAGCTTCAGAGGGAAGGGGGTGAGGAGATTGCTTGAGAGGGCAGGAGGTGAGATGGCTTGAGAGGAAAAGCGGGTGAGATAGCTGGAGAGAATAGGCGGGATGGGATAGGTTGAGAGTAGACATGGGGTGAGATGGTTGAGAGGAAAGGCCGGTTGAGATAGTTTGAGAGGAAAGGCGGGGTAAGATAGCTTGAGAGGAAGGCGGGGTGAGAGAGCTTCAGAGGGAAGGGGGTGAGGAGATTGCTTGAGAGGGCAGGAGGTGAGATGGCTTGAGAGGAAAAGCGGGTGAGATAGCTGGAGAGAAAAGGCGGGATGAGATAGGTTGAGAGAAGAAATGGGGTGAGATGGTTGAGAGGAAAGGCCGATTGAGATAGTTTGAGAGGAAAGGCGGGGTGAGATAGCTTGAGAGGAAGGCGGGGTGAGAGAGCTTCAGAGGGAAGGGGGTGAGGAGATTGCTTGAGAGGGCAGGAGGTGAGATGGCTTGAGAGGAAAAGCGGGTGAGATAGCTGGAGAGAAAAGGCGGGGTGGGATAGGTTGAGAGAAGAAATGGGGTGAGGTGGTTGAGAGGAAAGGCCGATTGAGATAGTTTGAGAGGAAAGGCGGGGTGAGATAGCTTGAGAGGAAGGCGGGGTGAGATAGTTTGAGAGGGAAGGCCGGGTGAGATGGCCTGAGAGGGCATGGGGGGCTGAGATAGCTTGAGAGGAGAGGCGGGGTGAGATAGATTGAGAGGAAAGGCGGGTGGGATAGCTTCAGAGGAGGCGGGGTAAGATACTTGAGAGGAGAGATGGAGTGATATAGCTTGAGAGAGAAGGCGGGGTGAGATAGTTGTGAGAAAAGGCGGGGTGAGATAGATTGAGAGGAGGCGGGAGAGATAGCTTGAGAGGAAAGGCGGGTGAGATAGCTTGAGAGGAAAGGCGGGGTGAGATAGCTTGAGAGGAGAGATGGAGTGATATAGCTTGAGAGGAAGGCGGGTTGAGATAGTTTGAGAGGGAAGGCCGGGTGAGATGGCTTGAGAGGGCATGGGGGGCTGAGATAGCTTGATAGGAGAGGTGGAGTGCTACAGCTTGAGAGAGAAGGCTGGGTGAGATAGTTGTGAGGAAAGGCGGGTGAGATACATTGAGAGGAAAGGCGGGTGAGATAGTTTGAGAGGGAAGGCGGGTGAGATAGTTTGAGAGGGAAGGCCGGGTGAGATGGCTTGAGAGGGCATGGGGGCTGACATAGCTCGAGAGGAGAGGTGGAGTGATATAGCTTGAGAGAGAAGACTGGGTGAGATAGTTGTGAGGAAAGGCGGAGTGAGATAGCTTGAGAGGAGGCGGGGTAAGATACTTGAGAGGAGAGATGGAGTGATATAGCTTGAGAGGAAGGCGGGTTGAGATAGTTTGAGAGGAAAGGCGGGTGAGATAGCTTGAGAGGAAAGGCGGTGTGAGATAGTTTGAGAGGGAAGGCCGGGTGAGATGGCCTGAGAGGGCATGGGGGGCTGAGATAGCTTGAGAGGAGAGGCGGGGTGAGATAGATTGAGAGGAAAGGCGGGTGGGATAGCTTCAGAGGAGGCGGGGTAAGATACTTGAGAGGAGAGATGGAGTGATATAGCTTGAGAGAGAAGGCGGGGTGAGATAGTTGTGAGAAAAGGCGGGGTGAGATAGATTGAGAGGAGGCGGGAGAGATAGCTTGAGAGGAAAGGCGGGTGAGATAGCTTGAGAGGAAAGGCGGGGTGAGATAGCTTGAGAGGAGAGATGGAGTGATATAGCTTGAGAGGAAGGCGGGTTGAGATAGTTTGAGAGGGAAGGCCGGGTGAGATGGCTTGAGAGGGCATGGGGGGCTGAGATAGCTTGAGAGGAAAGGCGGGTGAGATAGCTTGAGAGGAAAGGCGGGGTGAGATAGCTTGAGAGGAGAGATGGAGTGATATAGCTTGAGAGGAAGGCGGGTTGAGATAGTTTGAGAGGGAAGGCCGGGTGAGATGGCTTGAGAGGGCATGGGGGGCTGAGATAGCTTGAGAGGAAAGGCGGGTGAGATAGCTTGAGAGGAAAGGCGGGGTGAGATAGCTTGAGAGGAGAGATGGAGTGATATAGCTTGAGAGGAAGGCGGGTTGAGATAGTTTGAGAGGGAAGGCCGGGTGAGATGGCTTGAGAGGGCATGGGGGGCTGAGATAGCTTGAGAGGAAAGGCGGGTGAGATAGCTTGAGAGGAAAGGCGGGGTGAGATAGCTTGAGAGGAGAGATGGAGTGATATGGCTTGAGAGGAAGGCGGGTTGAGATAGTTTGAGAGGGAAGGCCGGGTGAGATGGCTTGAGAGGGCATGGGGGGCTGAGATAGCTTGATAGGAGAGGTGGAGTGCTACAGCTTGAGAGAGAAGGCTGGGTGAGATAGTTGTGAGGAAAGGCGGGTGAGATACATTGAGAGGAAAGGCGGGTGAGATAGTTTGAGAGGGAAGGCGGGTGAGATAGTTTGAGAGGGAAGGCCGGGTGAGATGGCTTGAGAGGGCATGGGGGCTGACATAGCTCGAGAGGAGAGGTGGAGTGATATAGCTTGAGAGAGAAGACTGGGTGAGATAGTTGTGAGGAAAGGCGGAGTGAGATAGCTTGAGAGGAGGCGGGGTAAGATACTTGAGAGGAGAGATGGAGTGATATAGCTTGAGAGGAAGGCGGGTTGAGATAGTTTGAGAGGAAAGGCGGGTGAGATAGCTTGAGAGGAAAGGCGGTGTGAGATAGCTTGAGAGGAGGTGGGGTAAGATACTTGAGAGGAGAGATGGAGTGATATAGCTTGAGAGAGAAGGCGGGGTGAGATAGTTGTGAGGAAAGGCGGGGTGAGATAGATTGAGAGGAAAGGCGGGTGAGATAGTTTGAGAGGGAAGGCCGGGTGAGATAGCTTGAGAGGGCATGGGGGCTGAGATAGCTTGAGAGGAAAGGCGGGGTGAGATAGCTTGTGAGGAATGGGGGGGGGGTGGTGAGATAGGTTGAGAGGCAAGGCGGATGAGACTGCCTGAGAGGAAAGCGGGTGGTGAGATAGCTTAAGAGGGGAGGGGGTGAGAATGCTTGAGAGGGCAGGGTGATGAGATAGCTGAAGAGGAAAGGCGGGGTGAGATAGCATGAGGGAGAAGCAAGACTGCGATAGCTTGAGAGGCAGAATCAGAGGGAGACAGGTTGAGGGGCGGAATCAGAGTTAGTATGAGAGGGGAAAGCTGATCCCAGTGCCATTCACAACTAAAGGTGAGCCAGCCAATGGAGCGATGCGTCAAATGTCTGCACTCGTCGTGCCATTTCATCATGACGTGCAGCGAGTAATAAGATAAAATCTGTGGCCATTTAAGACGAAAAAAACTTGATATGAACTGAAAACAGGGTAAGGTGATACGATGAAGAAGCCGGGTGAAATAGAGATGCATGATAAACAACCATATTGGGAACAGAGACTGAGACAGATGAGAGGGTTTATTTTCCAAACCAAGTGATATAATTAGTACATTAGATAATCAGAAAGATGTTGAGAGAGAGATCACATTGCATTTCAGCTTGAACGAGAAAACCAAGAAGGGATATCCCACATTAGGGGGGAGCAGAAGGATAGCACATGCGAGGGCACCCATTGAGATATAAGAGGGACGAGAGGGGGGGGGGGATTTTGCAGGAGAGCCATAATGAGATGGCTGGAGAGGGAGAACCGAAAAGGGGAAGGAGTAGCTCGAGGTAGAGCCATAGGCCCTTCTGCCACACAGTAATACATAATCAGAGCAATGTTCAGTTTTGTTCAGTATTTTATGCGAATTTCATTTAATTAACCCGGTTCCTCTTGAAGGGATTGGACCAGGGTCACATGAACGCGCATAGCAATAATATAACAAAATACCGAGAGGAGGAAAAGAGCGAATTTCAGCGTCACTGTGGATATTCCTGTTAAAAAATGCATAATAATTATTCATATCAGATTATGTCAAAACTGTCAACAATGCGATGCCTATAACATATTTCATATGGTTATATTTATGGCAAATGACTACCATGCTTCATAAGCATAATTAGCCATTGGCCATATAGTCTAACCGTACATGTTTGAAACCTCGGTTAGAGAATATAGGCAGTCAGGAGATATAGGAGACCAGGGTCCTATCCGTTATAACGGCTGGGTCAAATATTTCGCCCCGTTCCATGTTAATTTTCTCATGGAGGGCGATCGATGTATTCGGACCCCGGCCATCAGACTCTGCCTTCGACTCACTCCGCCAGGGCTCCATTGTATCTCTGTTATCGCCTACTTCATCACTGCATTTTCTTGCCAGGGCTGCGCTGCGCAAATTGATAGGAAAAACGCGCCGCGCATTTCTACAAATTAATGCCGTGGACCCAACCTAGGACTAATAACACACCGTTTTATTCTTAAAAATTATAATGTTGCCAGAAATTACAGCTGATGCAATCAAGAATAACAAATAAGTCTCCAAACCTGATTGGTTTTAATATGAATGGTTTGTGTGGAAAGTTATCAGTTCACTATTGATTAATTCTAACTGTTCAGTATGTCTCTCACGACTCAGCCGTTGCTAAGTCACAACGACACCATAACACCTGTTCCGGGTCGATTGACACAATTCGGCGAATTCCTTGCCTTGTAGTGTTTCGACGTGTCTCACCCTCTCCGTGTTGTTGGTTCAGCTTCCGACATGATCAACTGCAAAGGCAGCTGTGGGGATTAAAGCCTAGTCGAACTGCTGGAGTTCTTTTGCTTACCGTCTGATTACCAACGACACCTGAAAATAACATTACTTGATCCATTGTGCGAAAATGGATCAGGCAAATAGTATACATTATCCCGCGTACCGCCTATAACGTACACGAATGACATGAGGCTGTGGATGGCCGCCTCTCTATGCAACATAAGCAATTGGCCACTTGAAATGTCTGTTTGGAGCGATTCAATGTCTTTCGTGGGTGTACACTGGCCCCGATTTATGTAAGTAGCGGATATTGTTTTCTGCATTTGAAACGACCGGATGCCTTCGCCCAGACTGAATGTGTACCGCAAGCTTAATTCAAATCATTATGTTGGCTGATGACCTGATGCTACAAGGCATATCACTATGACATGTGGTTTCCACCACACCCGGGATGGTGGTTCAGATGAGTGGTCACTTCGAAAGGCCAATCTGAGATTTATAGTTAGACATATTTTACTTATCACGGAAGATAGAATTTCCCATCAAAGAGCGACGAGCGGTAGTGGTTGACATGCATTAGGCGCTCATAATGTCTGCATCCATTTGTTCTGGATGCTCCTGATTTATGTCTCAATTGTAGTGTTAGAAAGAAAAAATAAAAGGAAATATCTTTTTGTCCAAATTACTAATTGATGCCATTGGGATACTCATTTATGCAATTCAATTTGGTTTGTACAGAACCCCGTTTGTGCTAAGGAATTACATTACTTTGTTTACAGATCATCTGGCGACCGCCCCATAATTATCTAGCGGCCGCCACTTATTTACCTGGCGGCCAGGTAATTTTATATCACCAGGCAAGTAATGCGTCAACATTGAGACATTACTAAAAACATGTCCGTGATAAGTGACAGCAAATATTTTTTTCATCAAATGTAAACAGAAGTGTACAGCTGTTGTCTTTCCATTGGTTGTAAGTCACAACCGTGGAGAGCGACAATTTGTGTACATTGAAAACAAAACATGTTTCAATGCTTGAACGCACACTCTTACGATCAATCGTCCTACGGTCTATTGCTTCAACTATTCCGGTTGAATCCTAGTCATTCACGTCGAATGAGTCTCCACGGACACCCTCAGTCCCTCCCTCCCCATCCCATACCCCACACCGCCCGCCTGGGTTCACCCGAGTAACCATTGCCCAGTTGGTGAACCTGAGAGCTTAACGGTACGTAAATCGGTGGTTCTTCGCAAATAGTAGGGTGTTACCCCCGGGGACATGGCTTCACCCTCCCTTTCGTCCTTCTTCCATTGACGCGATATGACTCAAAGTGGTATAAACGTCCTGAATATACAACCAACCGCCTATCGATTGCTTCAGCTATTCGGGTTTAATCGTGAACATTCACCTTGAGTGCGCAACAACGCCCCCTCCGGTGCCTTACCTCCTCCTGTCTCCCACACCGCCCTCCTGTGTGCAACCTAGTGACTAGTGCCCAGTTGCATGGTGACCGTGGTCAGCGCTGCCTTGCCCTCGTTTTGGCCCGGCGTCTTATCAGATAGACCCTGAATCCCAGATCTCCTGACTGGTGGCCCTACGCGCTCCTCGCCTCAGCAATCGCTGCAATCGGCAGCGTTCTTGGACACATCCCTGTGGATTTTATGACGCCGGCCAGTTTCAAGGCGGGTCCCAGCGATGGGAGCTAGGCTTAAGACATCAGTTTCTCATCCGGCGGCCGCTTTATGTGCTAGTTAAGGAACGAGCTGGAGTGCATTCGCTTCATTCGGGAAATGCACGACTGCCAGTTCTTTAACAGACTAGAGAAATTGTTGTAACATGGTATCAGTTCCGCTCATTGGTTAGCTTGGTTCTCTCTCTATGTTTGGACACAGGAAATCGTCTATTGTATCATCACGCACGACTGATGCGTAGGTGGGTATTAGGGAAATAATGGTTAGCTTTAAACTGAAATAAAAATTCGACTGTTCAACTAATGCACCAGTCAATTTAAATCCCTAGGGAGGGGGGTTGGGGCTTGGTAGATCGTGTTCGCTAAATCCCAACCCAAGGGTCAAGCCGTACTGTCTAAATTCCCTAAAACTACTTACCGGAAAAGTGATACTTGCAAATCATTGTTTTTACTATCAAATAGACCATGTTATTATGTCATGACTTTTGTAGTAGGTTGTATCCTGCACCATTATACACATATAATTTATATGTGGCACTTTCAGTACAAATGACAAGCGATCCACGGTTCATAGCCGGAGCGAGAATAATTGTATGACATCGATGATTGTTGAATTTCTATATATGTACTAGCTTCTAATCTACCCCCGCCCACCCCCCTCCCCGCCATCGGTTGTCTTCAGACCAGCTGGCTCAGCTCGGCTCGCCGCGACTAATGACACCGTTACACACCAAGGCAATCCAGTCAATATTAACAAAATCATCTGTTCATTATCAAGATACTGACTGCACTGTTTTGTCG
This sequence comes from Arenicola marina, assembly GCA_964019135.1. NCBI lineage: Eukaryota > Metazoa > Annelida > Polychaeta > Arenicolidae > Arenicola > Arenicola marina. The sequence goes on from OZ025263.1 coordinate 15,559,593, forward strand.
ACAATTATTTCAATAACGCATACTTACGGAAATAAAACAGCTATGAATGCTGGCGTATTCTTCGAGATAATGAACACGTAAGACCAATGTGTGGTCACATAGTTGCTCAAGTGCCACGAGCGGCGAGTACTGATGGAGATAACCCCCGATGGTTTCGGGGGGATGATGCAGGCTAGGCATGAGGCCATAAGCGGAACAAACCTGTCCGTAGTTCAGATTTAAAACACAGATGTATTGCTTTCAAATGCGGATACAGGCATTACAGGCAAGGACGAGTAAGTTTTTACAACACATTTTTGTTACAGCTAGTTAAAGGAATGAGACATGATGTAAACTACTATTACTTAAATTACCTGTTGGTACCGAGAGAGAGACTCATACAACATTCTCCACCTGTTTTTGACGGCATAATTCTTCAGTTCTAGAATCATATGCTCTCTATATATTTGCACAGCAGTTGTAATATACTTTATACACAAAGACATTGCTTTGGTAACATATTACTAATGGCAAAAGTAAAGGGCTTCTCAGATATTGATATCAAATATTAGTATGTTTTTTCATTACATTTGGATGTACTAATGGCAAAGTTAAAGGCCTCTCAGATATTGATATCAAATATTAGTATGTTTTTTTCATTACATTTGGACGTACTAATGGCAAAAGTAAAGGGCCTTTCAGATATTGATATCAAATATTAGTGCTCTATTCATGACATTTGGATGAAGCTCTATTCCGGATTTTTCCGGACGGTATCACCCCTAAGGATATGGCGCCCGCGAGCTTTGTCTGATCACCAACACCCGAGCATAAAGCAGCAACAACAACACGAGTTGCAGACTAAGATAAATAGTATTATAAAGAATTAGAATCGACCACCATCACGGGAGTGAAAGGTCAGATGCTCCAGCTCCAGGGAAAGTATAAAACGCAACACCATGTCGGCAAATGAAAAATTAAAAGGAAAAAAACTGATCACAGCCTTGCATAGAAGCGTCGAGCGACAATAGAAATAGTTATAGCTTCCCCGGTGTTTAGAAGGGCAATATAATTTGTCTTCTTGCTGATCAACAGGTCTGTCAAGACCGGCGACAGATGTCGTTATTAATGCCTGCACCTATCGTGCGGGTATGACGAAGTCACGAGGCCCTAGGTGCAACGTTGTTATTCTCAGAGAATTCGCGCAGAAATTTGATCAATGAGGTAGGACGGAGCGAGGTGTCACCATGCGGAGCGACAGGTGCACAGATGGCACCGCTGGGGAATCAGTTTTACAGCTCGTGGGGCGTGCATGAATGGTTGCTTCCATCAGGCGGGATGTGACCAGCAGACGGCAAGCCGACACCACCAGCAGCCACAGCAGCTTCGTTTGTTTGATGGATCTCGTTCCTGATTCCACCACGGTCTCCCTCCCACTTGCTCTTTCAGAGAGTACTTGCCACAAAGAAATGGACGACATGTAGCCAACATTGCACTAGTCAAAGTGTCAAGTCCAGTTCTAGTAATGGAATCACGAGTATGTCAGATCCACATTGTATCACCGCAGGTTGACAACCAACTCAATTTCAACCGTTCTCAAAGCAGCTATAACACAAAAAGCATGTTTCCTTTTCTTCTTTCTGTTTTTTTTTCCACTCTTAGTTTCGTCTTTGAATGACATGTTTTCTTTGTCTAAATGCTGGAAGCCGGTGCAGAAAATAGAAACGTCTGGTTTGATCTGATTATCTTCTCATCTTGCCTGATAAGCCTCCCGCCGTAACCCCATTGCCTCCCCCGCCACCAGTCACCGCCCACCAGTACTTCTGGCCGTTACACTGAGCTCGGTGAAAGTGAACTACAGCCCTCGCACCATACCATAATGCCACTCGGCACGCCAAGACAAGGGGTTTACATGCTTGAACTGTCCTTCACTGTCAGACCGTAACGACTGGCTGAATGACATAAAGGAGTGTGGACGCAGATACATGTATTTAGCCATCCACCGCATACGTGGACACAGCCCCATGGGTTATCCAATGGTATACCTTATATATATCTTCTGGCCGTGTGTCCACCGCAGGCTGCAGTATCCCCGCTGCAGGATTCAGTGTCCCCACTGCAGGCTGCAGTGTCCCTGCTGCAGGATTCAGTGTCCCCGCTGCAGGCTGCGGTGGTCTTTGCATGCTAATGGCTGGCAAGACGGCGGCCAAAGGCATCCGCATTGCGCTGGGGATAGTGGAGGCGGGGTGGGGGCGGGGGCTTTGCTCAACAACGCTACAGTTTACCCTTTGGTCTTCAACAGGTATATAACCTGTGCTGACCTTGCCCCTGAGTAAACTGGACGCTCTGCTATTGATCTACGGCAGCGTAGTCTGAGGTCGCCATCAGCCGCGCCCGGGGATATCAGGAACTTACCAGTACCCTGCCCCTCGTGGCGACATTTTTATTTATTTAGGGCGAATTTTTCATCGGGTGCAAGACCTATTTGCACTGTTACATAGCACAGGACAAGGAGAATAAATGCAATCTGACCCATGCAGCCTCTGTGGATTTATATGCCCCACGAGGTGGGTTCAGTGGCGGGGGCCTCACGCGACATGTCGTCCGCACCCACACCACCTACATGCCTACATTATCAGGCACTGATCAGAGCGAACCAGCAGAGTCTGCGATAAAACAGGGGATGGATTTCGCTGGTCTAGGCCGAGGCTGTGCGGGTTCCGTTACCCCACACCCCCGCCAAAGGCTCAGCTAGAGATCCTTTCATGTTTTCCCCGCGCTCGCTAGGCGCCCCGCCAGATGGCGCGAGAAGCGGGCGGCGAAGCCTTCCGCCTCACTGGGCGCGTGTTAGATCAGCAGCAATGGGCGAAGGACACCGCAGTTCGTCATCACACCGCCGGGTGGCGCTGCACGCTTGAAACTCGGCGATAACCCACAGAGCGCTGTTACCCATTAGAAAAAACCTTTCTTTGGTCTAACTCTCGGACTCTTTGTCACATTTAATGAAAAGGAACAGGGATATAATGTTATTCCCCCTGGTTCCCAGCGATAGGCGTTGTGTAATCTTTCCCGTTGCGGGTTGGTGAGGTATAACATAAGGACCTGTTGCACCCGCTAGTTGATCGTCAGCCGGAACGCGGATAAACTCGTCTTCAGTCTTGCACAATAGCTTGTTTGATATTTGGATAATATGGAATCACCGCTGAGCTCTATGCTCAAATCCGAAGTGCGCAGAAACGAAATAGTCAATCGCATAGTGCTTTATTACGTCATTCGGCATTCACCGTAACGCATACCTGTCTTATGGGCGTTAAATGCAAATCGTATGAGGCAACGCTATCTTCATGTATGCTGGATTATTGCAAAATAGGATCGAGACAAGTTTTTCAAACAGCAAAAAAGGAGATTGCTATAGAACCGGGTCGTTGAACCGTCGTAATTGGAACCCGTAATTCATAGCTACATCTATGACGCATGCATTACGACGCGTCAGAGTGCATGATAATCAGGCGAAAGGAATGGAACTACTTTAAGTGGCGCAGGGACACGTCTGGCCATGGCCGGGTATGGCTGTGAAGCGGATTCACCAGCCCCGCCTGCCCGCCCTTAAGTTGTCCTCGTGTCGTTATCGGTGTTGGCCGGCGGTTCATGCTTGTGACGAGCGCCGCGGGTAGCCACCGCTATGGATAAGTTTACGACACACGGCACTAGCAGACGGTGGTGACACGGTGCGGCGTCATAACCGACTAGGGAGAAACAGTCAGCCTCAGATCCCTGCCGTCTGTCTGCTGAAGGCCGGCACAGGGAGGGTGAGGCACGGGCGACGCTTGATTATAAGACAGTCCGGACCCCATACCTGAGAAAAGGAATACAGCGCCCAAGCGGGGGCCGGGTAAAACACGTCCGATTATTATCTGAACAGCCGTTGTTACATGACGCATTATCGGTAAGTGGCAAATCTAACATATTCGCCAATTGTGGGATTTACACGGTCGCTCAATAACGGCGCTATAAGGTTAGAGTTTACATTTTAAATCTGGTTGATATCCATTTTCATGTATGTTTACAGGAGAGCAGTAGTTTGGATACGCCATTAAGACAGTGTGGTACTTACAAACGTCACCAATGAGCCGTAAAAGTGTTACATATGGACGTGTGTGTGTTTGGACGAAGGTATATTTGATGGATCGATGTGAAGGCTGTTCACCTCAATAACGGGGCCGTCGTTATTAATTGTTGGATAATAGTCATTATAAAATCGATTTGTGGAACTCCCTGATGTATTGTTTTCCGACTATCAAGGTTTTTCGTTCGTTTATATATCTATATATCTATTGTGTGTTTTTTCAATCGATGAAATACTCACCCCACTGTTTTGCAGTATAATGTACTTCTTATTCAATGGGTAATAAGAGAGATGCATTATTGAAGGAGCCTTGTCTATTCATGCCGATGTACTCCATCTCGTAATTCTGAGTATGATATTTATTTCTTAATCAGCGAGTGAACAGCAATGTCAGCATATTCCGCCGGTTGATGTCTTGTCAATGCTCATAGCATTTAATGTGATAAAACCATAGATTTAAGTATCTGGATACCCAAAGGAGGTATCTGCCTAATAGATGCCAAATATTCTTAAAATTGCACATAATGTTTGCGGAACCCATCATAAGAAAACTATTTGATTTTCGTCTGAGCGGCAGAACCAGTGTGTAGAAAACAACCATTTGCAGAAATATGACTGAAACCGTGTCTAAAGCTAGGAATTCAAGTATCCCTCTGACTGACTTGTTCAAGAGCATCCAAGCAGATTTGCATTAATCGATCTTTAGTATAAGGGTGTTTTGGCTCGAGTGAGTGGCCTGGGGGTTGGAGCGGGAGTGGGGGGGGGGGTGCTATTGTTTTTCGCTTGATTTTGGTATTTCTGGAACACTGTAAGATCAATAGTTGCTTTCCGCAAATCAAACCCATGGCGTGAAGGAGCATCATATCAATAATTTATGGATATAACAGTTAACACAGAAATATGGGCAGAAATATATGTGAACGTAACGGGTAAGTAATTAGTATCCAACGATACGGTTTGATCTTCAAATTATACTAAAATCGGCATCGATATGGAATCGTCCGCAGATATCTTGGACTAAATTTACATAATCTAATTATCTGACATGGAGTCAATTGGGGAAAGGGGACTTACGTGCTTACCGTAGGAAGCTTCTTTGAAGAGGAGAGCAGGTTGCCCTTGAGGCAATTCTTTATAGGGCAAGATAGACCGAACCATCAAATGTTATAACGAATAACGTTCCGAAATCAATGCCATTTGGTTTGCAGATTGTTTTGCGATGGTCTTCCCTCCACTGACCGACACTTCTGGCCATCACATCATGTACATTTTACCACCGCGTTCGGTTCTATATGACTGTCTATCAAGCCCCGGCGGTTCGTTCTCCTACCCCTATGCGATCGAATCGCTTTCCGACCGAAATGAAACCTTCTCGTCTACAGGTCGAGCCAGCTCTTGAAATCGAGCTACTGCCGGCGTTTAGTCCCTGGGCCGCTGCACTTGTGGGGACTCGGCCATCAAGCTGGTGTATTGTGCCGCTGCTAGGGCCACATTTATGGCATCATGGGATAGGCAATACGCCTAAAGTCGCCCATTCCGCCCCTCTAGCTTATCTTAACGCCGATTGCAGATTTTTTATTTTCAGAAACATAGACGCAATTCGAACGATAACTGCTCGGCCGCTTGGAATGTGAATGACTTAGTTATCAATGCCGCCCTATCCGACAATGGATCATTTGAGCGAGGAGCGTCTTTTAACTATCGAATTTTTAACGCGGTTGGGTTACTGCGATATCTTACCATTTTAAAAATTGTTTGAACGTTTCACAGTGACCATTGCCAGCAAAGATGTAAAGTCTGTATATTAAGATTCATCTTGCCTGGGCATATCACATTATTGTGTTTTATGCCATTTTTTTGTTCCCGTGAAGTCAAAACTGAGCCCGGGACAATGACATGAATTGGCGTGAAACAAGCCCCTGGTTTAGGTGCCAGGGCGCGAAGCCATGGCATGTAGGTCTGTAGCTGAACCTGCTTAGCCAACGGAGCCATATATATCATATCAAGAAAGGAAACATGGCAGAAATATTATATTTTTGTACCAACATATATTTTTGTACCAACATATACAATATATGTACCATCGACCTTCAAAATTATTCAATTAGTGCATGAAATATACGTTTTTATTCACGTTTTTTCATACAGCTCTTCGACAGGTTCGAATTCTAATTGCTGTAATTGTTTGTTCAGATTGGAATGGGATTAAGGATTAATGGAATTGATTTCGGGTTTCCGTATATAAATACGGGCCACATATGTTTGTTCCATTTGATGTATGATGGATAAACAAGTCTAGACTGGCGAAAGTCCCAAATCAAAACGCCCCGCGGCGACTCAATTAATTGCTTTTTTGGTTCAGCCGACTCCCAATGGTGGTATCCTTTAATATACTATCAAAGCCCTCCTATCCAAACGGGAGGCCAAATGGTGATGCCCTGAGCAATTCCACAAACCAATGGCACTCATGCATGTGGGTCCCTCGTGTGACGACCGAAGTCTATCCATGTGGACCTGTAGGGCGTTGTGGCGGGGCGGGGGGGGGGGGCGGGGGCGCTGGGGGGTGGGGGCTGACGGGTCTAGGGATAGGGTAGAGTCGGAGATAGGGGAAGGCGCTGTGTAGGAGAAGCACGATGGGGGCCAGTCTGTGGTCTGTCTCAGTCTCTCGGCGCCCCAGTGACATCTGGCGTTTGGAAATTGCTGCCGTAGAGGGGTAGCTTGTAATGTTCACACGGAGTCAATTCATTTGGGGCGACATTGACGTCATGGATGTCCCGGACCAATCCGAGGGCTCTCCGCTCCAGGCCACGGTTTGTCGTGTCGCAGTATGGACGCTGGAAACGCGGACGCCAAGAAACCCCTCACCCGGCTAAGCTGCCCCCCGCCCCCCCCCCCCAACCCCACCCAACCTCTCTCTCTCCCTCTCTCCCTCCATCTCTCTCACTCCTTCACAGCATTCCGATCCCTCCCTGATCGCTCGTCCTCTCTCCTGCAGCCAACGTTTGCCCGACGTTGTAGACGAACTTCACACCATGGGCGATACCTTACTCCCCACCCTCACCCCACCCCCCAGCTATCCACCTCACTCAGCCTCCTCCTTTCCGTTTCACCCCCACCCTCCCTGGACCACCACCACCCGCCTTAGCTTAAGCTAGAGGCCAAATTATACCCGGAGTGTCTCGACGGAACAGTCCTCTCGGCGAAATTCCACCCCCCCCCCCCACCATCCCCCCGGCCTTTCCCTGTCGTCCCAGCCTCCTTTCGGGAAAAAATGCAAATCTCTAGCCTCGTTCATCTCATTTCGCGTGTCCCTCGCATCGACCCCTCTAACCACCCCATGGCAACTCCCGACACACAAACTGTTACATCGTTATTTCCGGGAAGTTTTGCCTCCAGCCTCCATGCTTCGTCACATTTCGCGCTGTGTCAGGCTCCAATTGTTATTAGCGACCATTAGAAGAAAGTTGCAAGGTTTATTTCGTGACCGGAATTCCCTTTGTGCTCCATCTGTTCCCTCGGATAACAGGTCAAAGGGGGACGTCTGTCGTAGGGTGGCCCAGGGTTGCTAGCTGTTGCCGGACATGCCCCCGTGGGCAAGGAACGGTGTTACATCATGAATGGAAAGACCGAAGTCACAGAAACAGACTTCATATGACGCCGAAAAACTGCCGCAAATACTTGTGGCGAAGTCAAAATAAATGTGCTTGCTGCGATAGGGCAAATGAACGGAGGCCCGAACGGAAAGAGCAAGATTTGATTGATTTGACTCCATATAGACATGCATAACACCTTATTGCTATTGTGAGGATAAGCATATGCACGCACGCGCAGATGACGATTTGACAGTTCTTAAACGGTTACAGTTGTGTGTCATGCCCGGAACCCTGAATACGTTTTTACTTTTGTTCACAGTACATGGTTTGCTACTGCTGGTAACCTGGAACGGCTGGTGAGATTACGGTGATTGTGTCAATGAATAGCTTACCTAAATATGTTTCCATGGCACAAGCGACGCAGAAAAAGAAGTGCAAATCTTATACTGTCAAATGTCAACCATAAACATTAAGCTTGTTGGTATCATACGTATGTTTTTTGTTAATTATATACTAGGTTATGCCTCACCGTTCAAATCAGATACTCAAATGTAATACGATGCAATGCATGTGACGTATACATCAATATTGATTAGTTCATCTGCACTTGCAGTATAAGCTTACAAACCCAATTTACTGTACAGGTTTATAGGTATACTCACTAAGGACATACTTACAGGGCAGACTTACATATCAGAATAGCAAATCTGTGTAACTAGGTGAGGGTCACACTTAGACGCATGCTTACCACAACATTGTGCTTGATATATTTGCCGGAAATACTCATGGATCTACGTAGGCCTATAGAGCACAGTGACAGCTCATGGTATATGCGGGGTGGCCTGCCGAACCACCTTACGGCCAGACTCACAGTGGGTAACGTGTATACTTAACAGGCAAGCGTTCAGGTCCTGCTTACATATAGTGGGGTATTCAGTAATTCAATAACAGTAGGCTGAAAAAAGCTCATCCCGGCCTAGACTTACAAACTTACAATTTTATATAAATATTTTTTAAGAGAAACCGACAGGGAGGGGCATGGAAAAGGGTTACCAGGCTGACGCGAAACGGACAGTATCTCATAAAGCGATCTCACTTGTTGCTATCGGTGTAGCTCCTAAAAAATCGTCCTATGGGCCAGACATTTTATGATCATATACCTTACGGAACAGACTTACAGGCTTGACAAAAAATATACCCCCTTATGGGAATAACAAGGAGGAAGGAGTCACGGGGCCACCTTGAGAACACCTGTACCTTGCACTGCCGATCTGAGAGTCTTCTCCCGTGATTATACCTCGGGCGGAACTTGCTCGCCATAAACATCCTAGAGTCATTACCCGGTCTCTATGGTAGAGTATGCTATAGATTGTCGCTCCTATTACATTGGCGATGAGCATGAAATAAGGAACCCGCCTATAGACTACACCCGTTCAAGGATACCTTATGGTGTACTAACTCACAACACTGTGACAGGTTGCCCTATTATCAAACCATGGCATGGTGCGATGCGATGCATAATGTTGGGGAAAGGCAAAGATCCGCAGTAACGTTTGTGGAGGGCTTTCCTTTGTCTTAAGGTCCGTAAGTCTGCCGCCGTGCAGATAACGGATGAGATATGTGATTTTTTGGTTTCGTCATCACGCTTCGTCTAAGCGATGGGGTGTGCCGATACCAGAGGCTTATTGCTAATAAACGCTGTGTCATGCGATGAGATTATTGAGAAACAAGGTCGTATAAACTTCTCCTTTGTCTTGAAGTCTCTATTCATTACATTTATGGTTAACTATGGTGTATGTTTTGATTGGACTGACAGTTCCGCGGGAACCGAAACCTCAAACCAATTCTCAGATCTCAGATAGTTTCACGGTTTCGAGCAAACCGGTTTCGGTTCTCCTCCTGTCGTTCTTCTCCTGTCGTTCTTCCGTTTTTCTCCTGTCGTTCTTCTCCTGTCGTTCTTCCGTTTTTCTCCTGTCGTTCTTCTCCTGTCGTTCTTCTCCTGTCGTTCTTCCGTTTTTCTCCTGTCGTTCTTCTCCTGTCGTTCTTCTGTCGTTTTTCTCCTGTCGTTCTTCTCCTGTCGTTCTTCTCCTGTCGTTCTTCCGTTTTTTTCCTGTCGTTCTTCTCCTGTCATTCTTCTTCTGTCGTTCTTCCGTTCTTCTCCTGTCGTTCTTCTCCTGTCGTTCTTCTGTTCTTCTCCTGTCGTTCTTCCATTTTTCTCCTGTCGTTCTTCTCCTGTCGTTCTTCTCCTGTCGTTCTTCTCCTGTCGTTCTTCTCCTGTCGTTCTTCTCCTGTCGTTCTTCCGTTCTGCTTCTGTCGTTCTTTTCCTGTCGTTCTTCTCCTGTCGTTCTTCTCCTGTCGTTCTTCTCCTGTCAGTTCGGCAAACCGGTTTTGGTTTCATGTAAATCGAGTACGCCCTAAGTGATAGACCAAAGGTTCATAATGTATGGCTGATGTTAATGGTAAAGCGGCATATTTGAATGTGTTTTCGTGAGAGAATATGTGTGCTAGTGGAGCACTCGCGTCATGACACAAGACAAACCCAATCTTGTGTGCCGTAATTATAGCAGCTTTTATTATATATTGCTATAATTAAATATTCCAATTCCAGAAAAGCCAGGCCATTTAGAACAGAATCCAAATCAAATCTCAGCGTCACGATTTCAGCCGATAATAATCTCCCCAAATACTACATGCGCCCATGTGTTTCGCAACAAAATGTCCGCCCATCATTTTCGTTGCAAACTGTGCCGACCACCATTTTCTTAGCAAAATGTGCCGACCTCCATTTTCTTAGCAAAATGTGCCGACCACCATTTTCGTTGCAAAATGTGTCGACCACCATTTTCGTTGCAAAATGTCCGCCCGCCATTTTCGTTGCAAAATATCTGCCCACCAATTTCGTTGCAAAATGTCTGCCCACCATTTTCGTTGCAAAATATCATCACAAAACAACTTTGTCATTGTGTGTGTCATTAAAAAATAGAATATAACCTAAACATAACGCCAAATAATGGGTAATGCATTGGCACATTGCCAAAAACACAATGACACCATGTTATCATGGGTTTTCAGAATATGTTCCCAAAAGAGCGGGTCAGAACAGAACAGAAAAGTAAATTACAGGAAACGAATTCTCGAAACAAGAATGTTAAAGTTTCAACGTCATCCCAGGACTCTCGAATGAGTTACATTGGCTACACAACAAGCACCAGCAAGGGTAATTTACGGGACTGTTACATCAAATTGCCTCATAAGCCATATCCCACTTGGGTGTCCGACGTGGAAGCTTTCACGTTCTACCATAAGTCTTCCGTACAATTTTACCGGATATGACATCTTGTCGGCGCACTCTCCCAGCAGATGTCGCTGTTGATGACAAGACGGATGGGAGATCGCCACCTCCACAGTGAGCCGTGTCTAACGTGTGTTATATAGGGAATATATTTATCTGATCTGGCAGCATGCACTTCAGCGAGTCGACCAACGGGGATCGCTTTACCATGGTTACCTGGACGACCGTTGAGGGACGAGAAGATCACGTCCCAAAATAGCAAAACTTTAGGAAGAAAATGAAATTGAACGACTGCTGGTCAATTGTGCGGCCTGCAGTCATATTGAGAATCAGAGTGCACGGCAACCTTTTGGCGTTTTCATTTCATCCCGGAACCTGCCCTCGTCGAACCTTCATATCTCTTTATTTGAAATTAAGGCAAAAAATTAGAGCCAAGGCAGTAGAAATCATTGCACAAACCTGCCGTGGTAGATTTTGATAGCTGATCAGCTTTGGTTGGTTTTATGTAGGGCATGGGGATAATATAGTTTCATTTATTAGGACTGTCTCATTGTGTTTTTATGGTCGAACGTAGGTTCGAACGATGACGAGGAAGGGGCAGTGAATGCCATTCAACTTAAGAACATCATCGTTTGATTGCATTATTTTTTAATCTAGGCATCGGGATTATGTCGAGAAGCAACTGGAGTCAAGTTCCCCTTTTATGACCAGAAAACTGGTATTTGCTCTCATTTACCCTTTGCTTATCATTATAATCCCGCCCGGCAGATGGCGCCGCGTTCATATCTCGCGTGTTTTGTTCGTTGTTTGTTTTTGTCTGCTTCACGCTACGTAATGCTCGTCGCATTAGTACAGACATGTTCCAGTTCAGACCCCCGTCCACCACACACGCCACTCTGTGTTGGGCTGTGTTTGTTTTCAAAGAGATTACTGCCGAACTTGAGACCCGCTAACATTGGAACTGTTAAGATTAATGCATATTTGGTTTCGGAGTCCTCGTCATATCGGTTTAACGTTGTTTTTCTAGGATTTGCCGGCATTTTTTCCTTGTCAGAGTACGCCGTTCTTCATGTGTATCTAGGTTAAAGTGTTCTGCCCCATGTTAATGTGGAGATTCCCCGGCACATTGGCTGGAATATGCATGAGGAAATGAAGAGGACTGTTATAATTATGTCCATGGCGTTAATGTTGGTTAGGTCACAATGCCACATTCGTCAAATTGTCACGTATTACGCCACCATTAAGGCAAACAACTTAGTCACGACCATTATCGAGTTTTCGGCATCATTGCCGAGTATTTGGCTTCCTGAAGACGTCCCTCGGTCGCAGCGGTCATTACCCGCAGAGCCAGTTGCGTGCCGCGGCCGTGAGTGGGGAGAAGGGGGCTCTCTCGGGTGGGCGGAGAGTGGTTGGATCGCTCCCACGGTTGTCGTGTGAGGACATCCTCCGTCATTAACGATCTCAGGACGAGCAGCCTGAGTCTTAATCCTATGTGACATCACACGCGGTACTCAGACCAACCATGCCCTTTAACCCCTGCTCCGCTTCATCTCAAGCCGCCCTCCCCCCCCCCCCCCCAGCCACACCTCCCCCACGCTGTCCCTCTCCCCACCCGCATTCAGGGCAACCCCACGTCCACCCCACCACCCCACACAGTCTGCCAGGGTAAGGTCAAGGCATGGTAAGAGCCATGGCCTCCGTAAACGCCCAGTCCTCAGTCCCCCATTGGACAACATGTCTGGTCACCCCCCTCCCACCCACGCGGCGTAGGGGTGGGGGGGCGGGGGGGCGGTTAACAATAGGGTGTCATTATGGCTTCGACAGGAGTTATCACTTATGTCAGTCAGTAAGCCGTCTTCCATATGCATCCGCCCCAATACTGGAGAGGCATGCCGCCATGACGATATCCCACAAAATGTGGTTTGTTACCTAAGCTTAGCCGTCGGCTGTTTAATGTCTTAATTTTTGCTGCTTGAAATACTACAATTCTTTTTATAATCTTCCTCCCTATAGGCCCTACCGCATGATTTTATTAAGGCGCTTAGGAATTAAAAAAATATCCTCCTTGCCAAAAGACGTTCTTCTTGTCTTAGGCTCTGTGAAACATGCCATTGTTGTGAAGAGCTTTACGTGAGCAGATATAAGATTTCACCGATAATAACCCATAACCGCAACTATCCCAGATGTGTAACACTCGATCCGCGTCAGCACCATTGTCTCTTACACATGTTATTATGTAATATTAACATATTAAAACGTTAGTCGTTTTAATCAAGAGCCATCGACTAATGGTCGCCGTACAGTACGATTAACCACTTCTGTATTCACTGCTGGACGTCTTTGATCTTAGCCCTTTCTTTGACTCCTCTCACTGTACCGTCATGGGTTCACAAGGGAGGCATACAATATGCCTCATGTTTACTGCCGCCGGTTCAAGGATCTCTTTTGATGCATTTATCTCTCACTGTATCTACGTTCGGCATTATGGGCCCTTCATCCTGGCTGTGTGGCGTGGCTTCCGCTTGATGTAATCCGTGGTTTTTCCACGCAATTGCTCCTTCGAGATCTTCCATTAGGCGTCCTTTTTATGCGGCTTTTGTCAGCTTGAACGAATTATATGCACGCGTTTACGGTAGGTTGGATCTAAAGCACCAATTATGTCATGCAAATGAACAAAATGCGTCAATTTCGGGAGGAAATTGAGGTGTGTTTTCTTGTTTGTTTGCATGCCTCCCCGTGTTTTGTCAATCGACTATCAACATCAAAGCAAAAAATTGTCTGGTAGCAGCCATCCCCCATAGCGATCATGTTTCTCAATCAAACAACACCGGTCCGCACTCACGACCCCTCCACCTGTCCGTACCCCCCCCCCCCCACCCCGATACCTAACCATCCAATCACACATCCTAACATTTAGCTAACCGTGCTTTGCCCCCCCCCCACCGATACCCAACCATCCAATCACACATCCTAACATTTAGCCAACCGTGCTTCGCCCCCCCCACCCCCACCCGCCGTCCCCTTCTCCATCCACTCCTCCATTCGCTCCCATGTTAATACAGCTGACTAGCCCATGTCCTAGCACCACCCCCTGACACCCGGACCACCCACTGCCTTCCTGACCACCCGGACACTAACCACTAACCATTCGCCTCGACTCTCGACCCTAATTCTATACCCTCTCGCCCTTCGCACAAACACACACCCACATTCACACAACCCGGACCCGTTACCCCTAACTCCCTCACTCCCTCACCCCTCACCCCCTCACCCCTCACATTCTCATGACCCTTACTCCCCACCCCTCACCCCTAACCCCTCACACCCTCATCCCTTACTCCCCACCTCTCACCCCTAACCCCTTACACCCTCACACACTCATCCCTCACCCCTCACACCTCACCCCTCACCCCTGACCGACCACAGGTCTATCCGCCCTGTGTGGACATGACACGAATTGGTCCTCACTCAATGAGACGGGGACGCAATTACATGCTAACCTGACAACCCGGGGTAACTCTCCGGACCAATCGGCTTTGCCTGTCGTTAAACCGTTGGGAGCCGGGAACAAGTGCCCATCAACCCCGAGTACCCGTATGGAGACAGCGCTATTATCCCGCGGTTGACGACTGTTGCCGGCAGGGCGACGGCCTCTGTCAGCCAGGCACAACCTGCCTGCTCCTTTCGGACTTAATTTACAACTGCGTGTCCAGCATTTCTCCACTACCTAAAAAACATGACCATTTAACTTATAACCCTTTAAGTTATTCATAACTTATACATTTAACCGTATATTTGTTTTTATGCAATAGGATTCAGGACTCGTTCCATTTATTTAACCAATACATGACATAGAATATACAGGTAAATGACTGGAAGCTATAATCGTATAGGTTAGGAGATCCAGGCTAAAACCAGAGGTCGCTGCCGCCATAGGTACATAACTAACTGATTTTCGTTCAACCAATTTAATCCTTTCTCCTGAAAAGTGTGTGATATGTGCAGCTTTAACATATTTCCAGCAGAGAGGTTCAGCTTCATTGCAGCTAACATTACAACAGCGTTTGGCATCATCGGTAGACAAGGCACATGTAAACCCAAATCTTCAGCCGTGTATTAAATGATGCTACGGTGTCTATTGCATTAATTTTATCCATGAAAGAAAATTATTATTCAGGCTGATCCTTTCATAAACCGTACCCATCGTAGCCACTTGCATGGTGATATTTGTTTCTTGAAACTCTAATTTACTTCTCTGTTAAAATACTTCTCTCTTAAAATCTATGTGAGACAACCCGGGAAAAGGGTGTTCATTCCGAGTCGGTTTTAACTTAAAACGGGGGTGGCGAGGTTATGTAGGCGAACGCAGTTTGGTCAAATTTTATTCGTTCAAACCCTAAACTCGGTTCATGAAAAGTGACAGGGCTCTATTAAACGGTACGTCACTTAGCTGACAGCAGTTAATTAACTTGCTGTCCAGCCCCTGCCACCGCAGGGTGGGGTATCAGAGTAAATATATGAGGCTTGAGTTAAACTAAATGCCTAAAACCCTTCCTCTCTCAAGGCCGCTGAATAGTTCTATGAAATCTGGTGACCATATCTTGAGGATGGGTATGGCATCAGTCAAGTCTATTGATTTCAACGCGTTGCTTCCAAGGATAATTGTCATTGTCTTCGACAATATTAAGCATGGTGTGATAATGCATAATTATAAATTATATTGTGATAATGCATAATTAATAATTATATTGTGATAATGCATAAATAATAATTGGATTGTGATAATGCATAATTGTTAATTATATTGCGATAATGTATAATTGATAATAATACTGTGATAATGGATAATTAATAATTATATTGTGATAATACATAATTAATAATTATATTGTGATAATGAATACTGTGTTCAATCAAGAGTAGTGAGGTTTTTATCCACAAGGAAAAGCTTTGGTCTACTAGGTCCCTCAATCTGGAGTTTGCAGTCTGGATCAACAATCATTATTCCTGAGCTTAGTCTGATTGCCAGAATGTTGTTGTCATGCAGACAGAGATTGTGCTGAGAGCTAGCGTGGTAGCGCAGTGTATAAGGATCGCAATATCTCGTCATGGTATTTCAATGAAAAGTGGGATCTTGGATTGGGGAGTGGGGATAATTATACTGTCGAATTGGCAGGGGCGGATCTACGAATGAGATATTTATTTTTCGTATTTCACTGAAATCTTGCCACCGGTGTGTGTTGCAGGTGGGTGGGGGGGGGGGGGGGTAATGACCAATGTTTTTTACGATCTGTGGAGGGGGCGCGACTTGGCCTTAGATGTCATAGAAAATGCATAGAAAATGGCCTTCTTCATCAAAAGGGGCCATTAAAAAGTTCTCCTGTTTGCAGTTCTTAACATCCCTTTGAGGGGGGTGGGGGCCGGGGGCTAACCCCGTAAACTCCCTTGGATCCGCCACTGATCCGCTGTCGAATGCCGTAGCAACGGAATAGGGTAGTAGTACCGCCAAGTCAAGGAATCATCCTTGCGTGACACGTGGAAACCCTGGCCCTCCACGAACGAATGATTTTGTCACTAGATAGCAGCACTTTACAATGTATTAATGGACCTTTGGCAATGAGGGATACGAAGAAATCGCATTTTGGCTATTTGAAGCGGAATTCCATGCACTCTATGCAAATATTTCCTTTATGTGGCATGCAGGATAAAAAGGAGAAAGAAAAGTATTTTTATTCTCTGGTTGTGTCAAGGCTCAGTGGCGGATCCAGGGGGGGGGGGGGTAGGGGTTGCAATCCCCCTTGGTAGCCAGAACATACAACATACATGTTTTTTTTTTGTTTTTTTTTTTTTTTTTTTATTCCGCTATAATGCACTTATAAATCATACAAAGCAGGAATGGAAGAAAGACATACGCAGTAAAAACAAAAAAACATGACATTATTCGCTAAGTGTTACATACAGTATGACAGTGGTCTCCATTTCTTATAAAACATATCTGTACTAAAGTTCAGCTTCCTTTCCACCGCGCTCTTTTCGAGCCTATAGTAATGCTTTATATAGTTTTTCACAGCCTGAAAAACTGGAACTGTGTTGGACCACGTGCAGTAATATAAATATTTTTTAACAATTAAAGTCAAATGATTAATAAGTTCGCTATGTGGGGACCAAACTACTCCAAACATACTTGATATTAGTGTAAATCGAGTACATATGGTCTGGGCTGATGCGGTCTCGAGCCAACGTTCTAACTCTTGCCAAATGGGTCTCACATATGGGCATTCAAAGAGAAGGTGCTCAATTGTTTCGGACGAAACTGAGCAGAAAACGCACATCTCTGAAGTAGCTAATTTACTTCTGTGCAAGAAACGATTTGTTATAAAAGCTCCTTGCAAAACTAAAAACTGGAAGCTCCGAGTCCTCTCGTCTACAGTAGCCTTTGATGCTCTAGTATATATATCACACCATTTACTTTTATCAATTTCTATTCCTAATACCTCTGACCACTTACTTTCGTTATTCGTGGTATACTGCAAGGACTCCACCAAAATGTTGTAAACCTTATTACATAAGCGTGTTGACGTAGATATATAATTTAAAAAGGTTTGTGGCACATCTAGTAACTTATGTCCCTTATTTAAACATTGATCTCGCCATTCTTTTGGTATGGCATGCATTATTCCATAGAAGTCAACAAAGTTAATGCTAATGCTATATTTATCTGTAAATTCTTTCAAGTCTAATGGCGACCCTTCATTGTTCACAAGGTCGTTCATGTAAGTTACACCTTTCTCTAGAAAATACTTTTCTCTCTTTATTAGGTTCTTATTTCTCATAGCATGCTCGTTTGAACCATTGTACATGCTATTTTTTAGGTTTAGACACGCTCTGAATACATCTGCCCAGAAAGGGTTGCATATATTAACAAAATACCTTAGGAACTTCGTATCTAGCTCCCAAACGAGTGCACGTTCGCTGCAAATCGTGCTGCAAAACAAATCTTGCCACGCTCCTTCATTCACAATAATTTTTCTAACCCATGACATTTTGACAGCATCTAAGAAGGATGGAATATGCGGCAGCTTTATACCTCCATTTTTTTCCTCTTGGACTAGTCTGTTAAGGGAAACCTTGGGTTTTTTGTTTTTCCAAATAAAAGCCCGTATGGCACGATTCATTCGATCAATATACTGTTGCCTTGAGTTTGGTAAAACAGTCATGAGATGTATTACTTTTGGAAGGGCTAAAGTTTTAACTACAGTTGCTCTCCCCTCATTGATATATTTCGTTTTCCGTATAAATTTAGTACACGTTCAAATGCAGCCAATTTGGGTTTATAGTTTAAACTTACAATATTCTGAAGCTCGTTGCTAAACCTTAGTAATTGAAATTCATTGACCCAAATTAGAGGCAGATCTAAAAACAACCCCTTAGTAATCGGGCTACGTGGTCCCAACCAAATGGCGTTCGTCTTGTCTATATTAATTTTTAATCCCGAACATACGTAAAACAGTTTTAAAACCTTCAAGGCATTTCTAAAGGACACATCTCTCCCATCTAATAGCAAAAATGTGTCGTCTGCATATTGACCTATTTTATACTCTTTTCCATCAATCATGAAACCCTTAATTGTACAGTCGTTCTTAATGGCGTTGGCTAACGGGTCAAACGATAATATAAATAGGTATGGCGAGAGGGGGTCTCCCTGTCGACATCCTCGACCGAGGCGAAAGAAACTAGAAAAAACGCCATTGTTTATAACACAACTTTCACAACTGCTATACAGGGTATTGTACCAACGTCTAAATTTGCATTCAAAGCCATATAATTTTAACACATGATTTATATAATTCCAACTAAGGGTGTCGAAAACTTTTTCAACGTCAATCAGGAGCAACATACCGGACTGTTTATTTGCAATTGCATAGTGCATGATATCGTAAATTAATCTAGTATTGTCTCCAATGTATGTTTCCTTTAGAAAACCTTTTTGCTCTGGGCTTATTACATGCGGCAGAATTTGTTTCATTCTGTTGGATAAAATGCCTGATAAAAGTTTATAATCTGAGTTCAGCAAGGTAATTGGTCGCCAGTTTTTCATGTATTTACGGGGCTTGTTGCCCTTAGGTAAGCACGTTATGACCCCCTGCTTTTGCGTAATTGAAAGTACAATACAATATACATGTTAACATACATGTAAAAGTCCCAAGTCTTTAGAGAGCAACCCCTCCCCCCCCCCGGTCGTAAGTATTTAGAGAGCAACAGCCCCCTTGGGAACCTGAACATACACTGTTAAAGTCGGTTTCTCCGAGCACGCCCTGCCCGCCCCCCCCCCCCCCCGGTCGGAAGTTTTTCATAGCGCACACTCCCCGGTCGGAAGTTTCAGAGAGCAACCCCCTCCTTGGCAAATTTCTAGATCCGCCCCTGCATGGACACTTCACCAGACACCAGGCAGCCCCTGTTAATATCCTCCGGTCATGTCAAGGACGCTTTAATGACATTCACCAGACACCCCGCGTTAAAGGCTTGTCACTTGGCATAGCCAATGACCTTCACAGAATGCCCTGACCATGTCAACGACACATCATGGAGCTTCAGCGCTGGCACAGGTCAAAAGTCTGGTGTATGACGTCTCCAATGTAGGTCGTATGTATATCCGCAAAACGATCTCATGTTACGCTGTCCCATTAAAGGCCCATCAACCGTCAGCTACCAAGGCTAATCCTGTTGCCTGTCGCCCCATATGCGGCGGGTTGTTCATCACGTTAGTTGTTCTGACTACTGCGTGGTAGGGAAACGGGGACAACGGAACTGCTGAATGGAGCATGTCATAACCGGAAGTACGTGGGTGCGGTGTCTGACATGTTAAACCAAAAGTATCACTCTCTGCCTTCGACTCACTCCGCTAGGGCTCCATTATATCTCTGTTGTCGCCTACGTCCTCAATGCATTTTGACACTCGCTCGCCAGGGCGGCGCTGCGCAAATTGATAGGGAAAATGCGTCGCGCATTTCTACAAATTAGTGCTGGGACCCAGCCTAAGCCTAATAACACATGAAATCAGGTGCTGAAAAGAAAGAGTTCTGTCCCAATTATGACTTTTTCGAAAGGGTACAGGATGGTTTTTGCTGTATTAACCACACGAAGCTCGTTATTTTTATGTTTTATTCCTGAAAATTATAATGTTGCAAGAAATTACAGCTGATTTGACCGTTTTTCAAGAGTCTTGAAATTTGCCCCCGGCCGACAGCAGCGGTAAAACCTAGCTTGCCTAGCGCCACCGTGCGGGGAGCTTGCAATAGTAGCTGGCACAAGGTCAGGGCTGTGGAAGGGTCATAGAGGGCATGCGATTGCAGCTGGAAAGCCTCCCCTCCGATCCCGTGATATGTTGCTATGTCTGCATATGTAGTTCAGGATGGTTTACTTTGTCATGGAGCCTCCGGTATTTAGTGGGGTATGAACCAAACTGCAAAATATGCATTCTGAACAAATATACGACAATTGAAAAACGTCCACCGATAAATGAATGTGTGTATGGTTGGCTATATATTGAGGACGTTTTATCTAATTCCGGTCATGTCGCGTCAATAGGAGAAGGAAGGGAAGGGAAGACCGGATCATTTTCCCCGGGTGAATCTGCTGGGGAGATACTTATTTACTGGTGTTTCTATACTGTTCACTGTTCACAAATAGAATAAATTGGCGTCGTCTGCCACATTTAAGGACACAAGCAAACAATGACAAGATTTATCCGAAAGTATCGAAGTATCGAAAGGCCATGCAACACCGCCAAATGAATATCTGTTCTGCCAGTTACGTTGTCACGAGGGACGCGATTATTGGCGAAAGATGTCGCCTTTGGACACTTGGAATGAGACGTGTTTGTGAAAGGCAGACCATGGTGCTGTTCATTATCTGCTCTGTGCTGTAATAGTGCACTTCGTTCTTCGACATATATCCAACATGACATTATGGGTTATGCGTCCGCTATTGTTGTTATTCTCATCACTTGAGACTACAGGTAAAGATAAAGGTTGATACCCGACACAGGCAGTCGAAGCAGAGAGATTGCACCCACCCTGTTGATCCCAACGTACACTTTAAATGTTAAAACCGGGCTGTCATGTTCCATCGGAAACGTACCCCCCTCCTCCTGCCGCCCACTCTCACCAGTCACCCGGTGCCACCACACCACCCACTCGTTGCATTATGTATCATTACTGTGGACAGTGAGCCCAGCCACGACGTGACACATCAGTCCACGTGTTCATACCCGTCGCTGGCGGCATACGGATCACGCTCCAGCGTCTGAGAGACCAGCAGACAGACTGGCTAAAGAAATTGACGGTGCGGCTTCCATAGGAAAAAGACGACCGAGGGTGGGGGGGGGGCGCCTGAATAACTCAGGGGTTAGAGCGCTCGCCTTGAGCGCTCGGGCCACCTGAGAGCCTAACGGCATATGGATTGGTAATTCGAGACCCGCTGTGTCTGTCGTGTCTGTGGGTTCGCAGGATAAAGATCGCATGTCTTTCCTCACAAAGTGCTAGTACCTCTGGGACATGGCTCCGCTCTTCCCTTCCTTTTTCCATTGACTTTGCAGATGCTGCAAAAGAAGCTTGTTTCTCTTTCCCAGTCTTTCGAAATCTGTAGCACCTCCCCTTCCCTAAGCCCGTTCATCCGTTTACCGCCAGTTTAAACCTTGCCTTTATGAAGGTAACTTATTTGTCTCTTTTTCTCCGAACAGCAGTCGAGCCTCTCTTCGCATCTTCCATAGAATGATGCTAATTTTATATTCGTCGTCATCTATACGTTAGTATTAATCCCTGTCACGTGACAGATACATATTTTCTTTCTATTACATTTTCTCTTATTCTGATCACGCTGTCTAGTGCGTTATTATCTGTGCGTCTTCGGGTCCGAATCATGCGACTGTATGGCTGTGTATATGCCCCACCACCCCAAACACATAATATGATAACCATGTCCCCACGTCATGTTATACCGAACCCACACCGACCCCTTGTGATCCAGGATAATCCATGACGTATACCCGGCTGCCATCACAGTCGTCACCCAGTCCTTCGCAACACGATAATCCAATCACTTCTTTCGTGTCATGGATCCGCTGGTGCTAAATCAGGGATATTGCCAAGTTCTGCAGAAGCCAATATAGGGGAAGCCGCCATCCCCGTAACATGGGGTCGCCCCCATCCCTGTAACATAGGGTAGCCCCAATCCCTGTAACACGGGGTTGCCCCCGTCCCTATAACATGGGGTAGCCCCCATCCTGTAACATGGGGTAGCCCCATCCCTATAACATGGGGTAGCCCCCATCCTGTAACATGGGGTAGCCCCCGTCCCTGTAACATGGGGTAGCCCCCGTCCCTGTAACATGTGGTAGCCCCCCTCCCTGTAACATGGGATAACCCCCATCCCTGTAACGTGGGGTTGCCCCCGTCCCTGTAACATGGGGTAGCCCCCGTCCCTGTAACATGGGGTAGCCCCCGTCCCTGTAACATGGGGTAGCTCCCATCCCTGTAACACGGGGTTGCCCCCGTCCCTGTAACGTGGGGTTGCCCCCGTCCCTGTAACATGGGGTAGCCCCCGTCCCTGTAACATGGAGTAGCCCCCGTCCCTGTAACATGGGGTAGCCCCCGTCCCTGTAACGTGGGGTTGCCCCCGTCCCTGTAACATGGGGTAGCCCCCGTCCCTGTAACATGGAGTAGCCCCCGTCCCTGTAACATGGAGTAGCCCCCGTCCCTATAACATGGGGTAGTCCCCATCCCCGTAACATGGGGTAGCGCCCATCCCTGTAGTATATGGTAGCCCCCGTCCCTGTAACATGGGGTAGCCCCCGTCCCTGTAACATGGGGTAGCGCCCATCCCTGTAACACGGAGTTGCCCCCGTCCCTGTAACATGGGGTAGCCCCCGTCCCTGTAACATGGAGTAGCCCCCGTCCCTGTAACATGGAGTAGCCCCCGTCCCTATAACATGGGGTAGTCCCCATTCCCGTAACATGGGGCAGCGCCCATCCCTGTAGCATATGGTAGCCCCCGTTCCTGTAACATGGGGTAGCCCCCTTCCCTGTAACATGGGGTAGCCCCCGTCCCTGTAACATGGGGTAGCCCCCATCCCTGTAACACGGGGTTGCCCCCATCCCCGTAACACGGGGTTGCCCCCGTCCCTGTAACATGGGGTAGCCCCCATCCCAACTCACTTTAGCTCATCTATCTGGGTGAATCCCCTAGATCTGCGTAATCCCATAGGGATCACCGATCCTCTAAGCAGACTAGCACCCCCCTCCCCGCCCGCCCCGCCATCCCCCAACCCCCTCGTTCGCCCCTCCCATATCCAATCCCTGCACCACCCTAGTTAACAACTCTCTGCCCCCCCCCCCACCCCACGGTTACACCCGCCTCAGCTCCCTGTCCGCCCCTTGAATCCAAAACTCACTTTGGCATTATCCACAAATATGTCCAAACCACTCTATTCCCACTTGATTGATCTAGTTGCAAATAACACACTCCGAGACTAACACAACACTTGAGGGAGGCACCGAATGCATTATGCTGGATAATAATGTCTTCTTCGGGTGTGAATTGATACTTCGGGTTGAATAAACATGTCATATTGGTCGATAGTTTATGGGAAATTACTGCTATCGGTGTGTCCATAGTCTCGACATTACCCCGGTGGTCCAGTGCGACTTTCGCTGATAAGCTTGAATGCGACGCTTAGGAGGTCGACGTTCTGACGTTACGTCCATTCATTCAGCGATTTCTTATTTTAGGAACTTTCCTTTATTGAGGACATTATTTCATGCCACGCTAGGTGTGAAGTACGCTATGACATCATTTATAGTGATAGAATCAACAGTTTTTTAGTGAGAGAACAAAATTGTAGCATCTCTGACACCGCGTTATAATCATGGCTCACCGCACAGGTCAGGCTTTACTTTAAGCCACAATGCCACGCGTGTAATATGTGCTTTATTGTCTGCGCCCGTGATGTGTGTATACAATCCCTTACTGCTGTGGTGAGGGGTCGGGTGCTACCCATGCAATACAAGGCATATGGAGAGTAGGAGAAAAGTATGCGATTTTGTAGTCATCGAGACATATTTTGGTGAACAAGTTGCGACATCAGACATTGATAGTTATGCAACATATTTAGCGGGAAGAGGCCAGCTGGCAGATCTTCCGAGCGGAATTATATATGCGATGAACATATGAAGCAGTTTCTTTCCTTAGAGAAATTTTCAGCCTCAGATCTGCACATTGAAGAAATGTCGATTTCTGCTCTGAAAAATGAAAGAAAACAGGCGGAATGAGGGGTCATTTGGGCGGCCTACACGTGTGCACCTGACCATAAGGAGTGCACCCCCACCCACCCCCGTCGGGGCGAGGGGTGGCTGGAATGGCCTCTTACCGTGGCAGATGCGACATTGACCGGGTGGGAGGGCGTTGGGTCCGCTCCCGTGTTAACGTATCTGCGAGGTCATATCTCTTAGCGCGATCTCGGATTGCATGCCATGACTGCCCGGGGGCTATACCAGTCGCCACGGTAACGGATGGGGGACTGTTACTGTAGCGGGATGGGGTGTGTAGCGCTGACCGCTGGAGGGTATGGGGGTGGGAGGTGTAGCGGGGTGACTGTTTATTGGATTCGAAGAGAAGAATTGGGCCACGGGTCAGGTTGCATGAAATGTGAACGACCAGGATATTTTATGGGGACCTTGGCGCGACGGCGTGTCGGGTGATATCCCGCGCTGCCCCTCTTCACACTTGGTGCGATCAAAAATCCACCCTCTCCACATTTGGTGCGGTCCCCCATCCGCCCTCTCCACACTTGGTGCGGTCACCCATCCGCCCTCTTCACACTTGATGCGGTCACCCATCCACCCACTCCACAGTTGGTGCGGTCCCCCATCCACCCACTCCACACTTGGTGCGGTCACCCATACGCCCTCTCCACACTGGGTGCGGTCACCTATCCACCCTCTCCACACTTGGTGCGGTCCCCCATTCACCCTCTCCACACTTGGTGCGGTTCTCCATCCGCCCTCCCCACACTTGGTGCGGTCCCCCATCCACCCTCTCCAGACTCGGTGCGGTCCCCCATCCACCCTCCCCACACTTGATGCCGTCCCCCATCCGCCCTCTCCACACTTGGTGCCGTCCCCCATCCACCCTCCCCACACTTGATGCCGTCCCCCATCCGCCCTCTCCACACTTGGTGCCGTCCCCCATCCACCCTCCCCACACTTGATGCCGTCCCCCATCCGCCCTCTCCACACTTGGTGCCGTCCCCCATCCACCCTCCCCACACTTGATGCCGTCCCCCATTCGCCCTCTCCACACTTGGTGACGTCCCCCATCCACCCTCTCCACACTTGGTGCCGTCCCCCATACACCCTCTCCACACTTGGTGCCGTCCCCCATGCGCCCTCTCCAAACTTGGTGCGGTCCCCCATCCACTCTCTCCACACTTGATGCCGTCCCCCATCCACCCTCTCCACACTTGGTGCGGTCCCCCATCCGCCCTCTCCACACTTGGTGCGGTCACCCATCCACCCTTTCCACACTTGGTGCCATCCCCCATCCACCCTCTCCACACTTGGTGCGGTCTCCCATCCGCCCTCTCCACACTTGGTGCGGTCCCCCATCCACCCTTTCCACACTTGGTGCCATCCCATATCCGCCCTCTCCACACTTGATGCTCTCCTCCATTCACCCTCTCCACACTTGGTGCGGTCCCCCATCCACCCTTTCCACACTTGGTGCGGTCCCCCATCGGCCCTCTCCACACTTGATGCCGTCCCCCATCCACCCTCTCCACACTTGGTGCGGTCCCCCACCCACCCTTTCCACACTTGGTGCCGTCCCCCATCCACCCTCTCCACACTTGATGCGGTCCCCCATCCACCCTCTCCACACTTGATGCTCTCCTCCATTCACCCTCTCCACACTTGGTGCGGTCCCCCATCCACCCTTTCCACACTTGGTGCGGTCCCCCATCGGCCCTCTCCACACTTGATGCCGTCCCCCATCCACCCTCTCCACACTTGGTGCGGTCCCCCACCCACCCTTTCCACACTTGGTGCCGTCCCCCATCCACCCTCTCCACACTTGATGCGGTCCCCCATCGGCCCTCTCCACACTTGATGCCGTCCCCCATCGGCCCTCTCCACACTTGATGCCGTCCCCCATCCACCCTCTCCACACTTGATGCCGTCCCCCATCCGCCCTCTCCACACTTGGTGCGGTCCCCCACCCACCCTTTCCACACTTAGTGCCGTCCCCCATCCACCCTCTCCACACTTGATGCGGTCCCCCATCGGCCCTCTCCACACTTGATGCCGTCCCCCATCCACCCTCTCCACACTTGATGCCGTCCCCCATCCGCCCTCTCCACACTTGGTGACGTCCCCCATCCACCCTCTCCACACTTGGTGACGTCCCCCATCCACCCTCTCCACACTTGGTGTGGTCCCCCATCCACCCTCTCCACACTTGGTGACGTCCCCCATCCACCCTCTCCACACTTGGTGTGGTCCCCCATCCACCCTCTCCACACTTGATGCCGTCCCCCATCCACCCTCTCCACACTTGATGCCGTCCCCCATCCGCCCTCTCCACACTTGGTGACGTCCCCCATCCACCCTCTCCACACTTGATGCCGTCCCCCATCCGCCCTCTCCACACTTGGTGACGTCCCCCATCCACCCTCTCCACACTTGATGCCGTCCCCCATCCACCCTCTCCACACTTGATGCCGTCCCCCATCCGCCCTCTCCACACTTGGTGACGTCCCCCATCCACCCTCTCCACACTTGATGCCGTCCCCCATCCGCCCTCTCCACACTTGGTGACGTCCCCCATCCACCCTCTCCACACTTGGTGCCGTCCCCCATCCACCCTCTCCACACTTGGTGTGGTCCCCCATCCACCCTCTCCACACTTGGTGACGTCCCCCATCCACCCTCTCCACACTTGGTGACATCCCCCATCCACCCTCTCCACACTTGGTGTGGTCTCCCATCCACCCTCTCCACACTTGATGCCGTCCCCCATCCACCCTCTCCACACTTGATGCCGTCCCCCATCCGCCCTCTCCACACTTGGTGCCGTCCCCCATCCGCCCTCTCCACACTTGGTGCCGTCCCCCATCCACCCTCTCCACACTTGATGCCGTCCCCCATCCGCCCTCTCCACACTTGGTGACGTCCCCCATCCACCCTCTCCACACTTGATGCCGTCCCCCATCCACCCTCTCCACACTTGATGCCGTCCCCCATCCGCCCTCTCCACACTTGGTGACGTCCCCCATCCACCCTCTCCACACTTGGTGTGGTCCCCCATCCACCCTCTCCACACTTGATGCCGTCCCCCATCCGCCCTCTCCACACTTGATGCCGTCCCCCATCCACCCTCTCCACACTTGATGCCGTCCCCCATCCGCCCTCTCCACACTTGGTGCGGTCCCCCACCCACCCTTTCCACACTTAGTGCCGTCCCCCATCCACCCTCTCCACACTTGATGCGGTCCCCCATCGGCCCTCTCCACACTTGATGCCGTCCCCCATCCACCCTCTCCACACTTGATGCCGTCCCCCATCCGCCCTCTCCACACTTGATGCCGTCCCCCATCCACCCTCTCCACACTTGATGCCGTCCCCCATCCACCCTCTCCACACTTGATGCCGTCCCCCATCCGCCCTCTCCACACTTGGTGACGTCCCCCATCCACCCTCTCCACACTTGATGCCGTCCCCCATCCGCCCTCTCCACACTTGGTGACGTCCCCCATCCACCCTCTCCACACTTGGTGCCGTCCCCCATTCACCCTCTCCACACTTGGTGTGGTCCCCCATCCACCCTCTCCACACTTGGTGACGTCCCCCATCCACCCTCTCCACACTTGGTGACATCCCCCATCCACCCTCTCCACACTTGGTGTGGTCTCCCATCCACCCTCTCCACACTTGATGCCGTCCCCCATCCACCCTCTCCACACTTGATGCCGTCCCCCATCCGCCCTCTCCACACTTGGTGCCGTCCCCCATCCGCCCTCTCCACACTTGGTGCCGTCCCCCATCCACCCTCTCCACACTTGATGCCGTCCCCCATCCGCCCTCTCCACACTTGGTGACGTCCCCCATCCACCCTCTCCACACTTGATGCCGTCCCCCATCCACCCTCTCCACACTTGATGCCGTCCCCCATCCGCCCTCTCCACACTTGATGCCGTCCCCCATCCACCCTCTCCACACTTGATGCCGTCCCCCATCCGCCCTCTCCACACTTGGTGACGTCCCCCATCCACCCTCTCCACACTTGGTGACGTCCCCCATCCACCCTCTCCACACTTGGTGTGGTCCCCCATCCACCCTCTCCACACTTGGTGACGTCCCCCACCCACCCTTTCCACACTTAGTGCCGTCCCCCATCCACCCTCTCCACACTTGATGCGGTCCCCCATCGGCCCTCTCCACACTTGATGCCGTCCCCCATCCACCCTCTCCACACTTGATGCCGTCCCCCATCCGCCCTCTCCACACTTGGTGACGTCCCCCATCCACCCTCTCCACACTTGGTGACGTCCCCCATCCACCCTCTCCACACTTGGTGTGGTCCCCCATCCACCCTCTCCACACTTGGTGACGTCCCCCATCCACCCTCTCCACACTTGGTGTGGTCCCCCATCCACCCTCTCCACACTTGATGCCGTCCCCCATCCACCCTCTCCACACTTGATGCCGTCCCCCATCCGCCCTCTCCACACTTGGTGACGTCCCCCATCCACCCTCTCCACACTTGGTGCCGTCCCCCATCCGCCCTCTCCACACTTGGTGTGGTCCCCCATCCACCCTCTCCACACTTGATGCCGTCCCCCATCCACCCTCTCCACACTTGATGCCGTCCCCCATCCGCCCTCTCCACACTTGGTGACGTCCCCCATCCACCCTCTCCACACTTGATGCCGTCCCCCATCCGCCCTCTCCACACTTGGTGACGTCCCCCATCCACCCTCTCCACACTTGGTGCCGTCCCCCATCCACCCTCTCCACACTTGGTGTGGTCCCCCATCCACCCTCTCCACACTTGGTGACGTCCCCCATCCACCCTCTCCACACTTGGTGACATCCCCCATCCACCCTCTCCACACTTGGTGTGGTCTCCCATCCACCCTCTCCACACTTGATGCCGTCCCCCATCCACCCTCTCCACACTTGATGCCGTCCCCCATCCGCCCTCTCCACACTTGGTGCCGTCCCCCATCCGCCCTCTCCACACTTGGTGCCGTCCCCCATCCACCCTCTCCACACTTGATGCCGTCCCCCATCCGCCCTCTCCACACTTGGTGACGTCCCCCATCCACCCTCTCCACACTTGATGCCGTCCCCCATCCACCCTCTCCACACTTGATGCCGTCCCCCATCCGCCCTCTCCACACTTGATGCCGTCCCCCATCCACCCTCTCCACACTTGATGTCGTCCCCCATCCGCCCTCTCCACACTTGGTGACGTCCCCCATCCACCCTCTCCACACTTGGTGACGTCCCCCATCCACCCTCTCCACACTTGGTGTGGTCCCCCATCCACCCTCTCCACACTTGGTGACGTCCCCCATCCACCCTCTCCACACTTGGTGTGGTCCCCCATCCACCCTCTCCACACTTGATGCCGTCCCCCATCCACCCTCTCCACACTTGATGCCGTCCCCCATCCGCCCTCTCCACACTTGGTGACGTCCCCCATCCACCCTCTCCACACTTGATGCCGTCCCCCATCCGCCCTCTCCACACTTGGTGTGGTCCCCCATCCACCCTCTCCACACTTGATGCCGTCCCCCATCCACCCTCTCCACACTTGATGCAGTCCCCCATCCGCCCTCTCCACACTTGGTGACGTCCCCCATCCACCCTCTCCACACTTGATGCCGTCCCCCATCCGCCCTCTCCACACTTGGTGACGTCCCCCATCCACCCTCTCCACACTTGGTGCGGTCCCCCATCCACCCTCTCCACACTTGGTGTGGTCCCCCATCCACCCTCTCCACACTTGGTGACGTCCCCCATCCACCCTCTCCACACTTGGTGACATCCCCCATCCACCCTCTCCACACTTGGTGTGGTCTCCCATCCACCCTCTCCACACTTGATGCCGTCCCCCATCCACCCTCTCCACACTTGATGCCGTCCCCCATCCGCCCTCTCCACACTTGGTGCCGTCCCCCATCCGCCCTCTCCACACTTGGTGCCGTCCCCCATCCACCCTCTCCACACTTGATGCCGTCCCCCATCCGCCCTCTCCACACTTGGTGACGTCCCCCATCCACCCTCTCCACACTTGATGCCGTCCCCCATCCACCCTCTCCACACTTGATGCCGTCCCCCATCCGCCCTCTCCACACTTGGTGACGTCCCCCATCCACCCTCTCCACACTTGGTGCCGTCCCCCATCCACCCTCTCCACACTTGATGCCGTCCCCCATCCGCCCTCTCCACACTTGGTGACGTCCCCCATCCACCCTCTCCACACTTGATGCGGTCCCCCATCGGCCCTCTCCACACTTGATGCCGTCCCCCATCGGCCCTCTCCACACTTGATGCCGTCCCCCATCCACCCTCTCCACACTTGATGCCGTCCCCCATCCGCCCTCTCCACACTTGGTGCGGTCCCCCACCCACCCTTTCCACACTTAGTGCCGTCCCCCATCCACCCTCTCCACACTTGATGCGGTCCCCCATCGGCCCTCTCCACACTTGATGCCGTCCCCCATCCACCCTCTCCACACTTGATGCCGTCCCCCATCCGCCCTCTCCACACTTGGTGCCGTCCCCCATCCGCCCTCTCCACACTTGGTGTGGTCCCCCATCCACCCTCTCCACACTTGATGCCGTCCCCCATCCGCCCT
This sequence comes from Arenicola marina, assembly GCA_964019135.1. Classification (NCBI taxonomy): domain Eukaryota; kingdom Metazoa; phylum Annelida; class Polychaeta; family Arenicolidae; genus Arenicola; species Arenicola marina. Next base: position 15,590,501 of record OZ025263.1, read on the forward strand.
CTCCACACTTGGTGACGTCCCCCATCCACCCTCTCCACACTTGATGCCGTCCCCCATCCACCCTCTCCACACTTGATGCCGTCCCCCATCCGCCCTCTCCACACTTGGTGACGTCCCCCATCCACCCTCTCCACACTTGGTGCCGTCCCCCATCCACCCTCTCCACACTTGATGCCGTCCCCCATCCGCCCTCTCCACACTTGGTGACGTCCCCCATCCACCCTCTCCACACTTGGTGCCGTCCCCCATCCACCCTCTCCACACTTGATGCCGTCCCCCATCCGCCCTCTCCACACTTGGTGACGTCCCCCATCCACCCTCTCCACACTTGATGCCGTCCCCCATCCGCCCTCTCCACACTTGGTGACGTCCCCCATCCACCCTCTCCACACTTGGTGCCGTCCCCCATCCACCCTCTCCACACTTGGTGTGGTCCCCCATCCACCCTCTCCACACTTGGTGACGTCCCCCATCCACCCTGTCCACACTTGGTGACATCCCCCATCCACCCTCTCCACACTTGGTGTGGTCCCCCATCCACCCTCTCCACACTTGATGCCGTCCCCCATCCACCCTCTCCACACTTGATGCCGTCCCCCATCCGCCCTCTCCACACTTGGTGCCGTCCCCCATCTACCCTCTCCACACTTGGTGCGGTCACCTATCCACCCTCTTCACACTTGGCGCCGTCCCCCATCCACCCTCTCCACACTTGGTGCGGTTTCCCATCCACCCTTCTACAAATACGATCACACTTTGCATCATCACCATGACCTCTAGCCCACGCCGACTCCCGGCGACCATAACAACATGACTGGCTCTTTTCATCTCCAGCACTCTCATTATAATCACGGCCATGTGTCCATCACCATTACCATCACCATCACCATCAGTATTACCATCACCATCCCCATCACCATTACCATCACCATCACCATCACCATCACCATCACCATCACCATCACCATCACCATCACCATCACCATCACCATCACCATCACCATGACAAGCACCACCTATATCACCCCTCACTCCCCTCGTTCGACCCCCATATTCGACTGCCTCTCGAGATATACATCCCTTCACCCCGTAACCGTGCAGCCATCGTCTGAAACAGTATCACTCTCCCTAATCCCATTCATCACGCAACGCAGCTGCTGAAATATGGACAGTTCAGCCTTGCGGCCTTAGCTTTGGGAGCATCCCCCGGACCTCGACAATCAATCCAGGGAAGGCCCGATCTGTAGGAGTGCCTCTGAGTGGCCACGACTCCAGCCGCGTTCTTGGACAAGGGGACAGGGGAGTGATATGGGAACGGAGAGAGGGGAGGGAGAATGGGGATGGGGAATGAGGAGGGGAATGGGGAGGGGAGGCGGCGGGAAGGGTTCAACGGTAATATTGGATTGCGTGGGTTTTTGTAATGGTCGGGAGCCGGGGACTAAATTACAAGGAAATATCATATCTTGGCAGCCTTATCGGCTCTTCCCCGTGTTATGATGAATATACCCTTGGCTGTCTGCTTTATTTAGCCGGGTCCGATGGCCGGTATCTTAAGAACCCCAAATGTTACATTGGGCGGAAATGAAACACCATTTCATCAACCATCCAATTGACCCCTGGATCTCCCTGCCAATAAAATAACATTCGGACCTAAGCCGTGAAGCAGTATGTTGCCTTCGCCAAAAGCGATTGACCTCTAATATATTATAATATGTGATCCCATCCCGCAATGAAATGGAAATATAGCTATGGCATCCTTCGATGAAATTGATATAAGGTACGGACCGGGCGACGGCAGCAGATGACTACGGCGTCACGGTGGCTCTTGATACTGTCTTCCCACAGTGAATAGTGGCATCACCCTCGCGTTGCCTTTTCAGTGTCCAGTGTCCATTTTTCAAAATTTGTAATGTCCGATGTCGAGGTTTTTTGTTAAGAAAAGCGACGCTGTCGGTTGTTTGGGAAATTTAAATTTTCTTAAACTTTCGTTGACGAAATCTGGATGCCAATATCGAGTGCCACAATTTGCCCCTTACAACCCCTTTGGGGTTTTACCCCTCTCCCAAGCGCCCCTCCCCACACACTGCAGACGTCTCCATGTACATTAATTATTAAGCGCACGTGCATCGCATAAATACTATGACTACATTTCAGAAAATATACTTATGGTCAGTGTGGTAAGCATGGAACACGTGCTATAATTGATAAGATTCTTTCACACTTAGTCTGATTAGTGAACATTTTTACCTTGTTTTTTTGACTTGTAATTATATAATTACAAGTTAATTTCTAAATAATGCTTCGTTGCATGCAGTCGTAAATGCTCTGTCGCCAAGACGCCCCTTTCCTCCACTGTTGGTCGTTCTCCTTCTATTTCGTTTCCTCCCCATTCACTGTCTGCCTCCTATTCTTTCCATGGGTCACTGGGTAAGCGCCTGTCGAGTGCTAGATTTTTGCATCATGGGTTCGAATGCAGATAAAAGAAAATGTTTCACATAAAATCGTCGAATTCACTTGCCTTGCGTGTATCAGTCTGGTAGCTTTCAATAAGAAAACGCCTTTAAAGGGACGGACGAGGAGAGATGTTAACTCTCTGACAAAATGCTACTACACTGCATGTATCACACAATGTTCTCGCTTGGTTTGTGACTACGCAACATAAATACCCATCGGAGCAAAATACGCCGTCGTTGTTGTCCAATATATTATCGCGTTGCCCCTCGCAAGGCGGACAATATTTCTGCTTTTGGTTATTCTGTGAGTACTCGGCCCTCTGTACATTGCTGGCTTCGGCACGTAGCTGGGGAGTATTTAGGTCATTTTATGGTGATTCCATCCGTGCATGGAAAACATGGAACCATTCATTCACCAATGCAATGAACACTACCCTTCATGGCTTGGCCATATAGAGGAAAATCCGGTATTTGTTGCAGAGGCATTTTCAATAAGCAAATCACCTAATACATTAGGTTTCTAGGGCATAATAGAGAATGCTTGATTAGAATTTTCCGCAAAAAGCGGTTTTATGCAGTGCGTTATGCATCTAATATCGCATCTAAATCAGTATCAGTCTCATATTTGGAAGAACATGGTCAGCATATATGATGGATGGCTGTTTGGGGCAGTGGCACGGTGTCGGTGGGAGACCAGTCAGTGCTGGCTGTAGTGTCATGTAAGCACTATTTATGGCCTCAATATATAGGGACCACACCATCTGCCTCCAGATGGATTTCATCGATCCAGCTTGCTGATCCAATTTGAGTGTCATTATACTTCGCATCTAGGTATCTGGCCATCACTTTACCTGTTATTTCTTTTGACTGAACAAGTGCTGTCGAGAATTGCATAAAACAAGATTGCAAAACACATATAACGGGAAATTATGTCAGCGGATGTTTGTTTTCGCGATTCTATTGAAAACGCGCGTTGCCATTGTATAAAGGTATACTCTGTGTTGGCCTCTTGTGATTGGCTCAATGATGGTTAATTAAGGCGGCATATGCGATGGCATTGGTATCTCGACTGATCTGGTGTTCAAGCCACACAATAGAGCGAGGGTGGGGGGGGGGGGATTTTTTCCCATCTCCGCGATTGGCTTATTCGTGATATCACATTGAAAGTTTTTGCGCACGTGACAACGTCTTGAGTAGTCCTCACCTCGGAGATTCGGTATTAATGCCCAATTCATGGGATTAAGAGTGGGGCGGGGGGTCACACCCACACAATGCGAGAAGTAGGCAGAGCCTGCAGGCCGCCGTAACGTCCAGTAACGAAATACACCTCCTTACAACCAGTGATAAACCCCGTTAAGGCCATACGACGAACGATTGAAATGTGTCCCTTTGGAACGATAATGATGTTTGGAGATTATTGTACAAAAATGGAAACATTTAAACACAAATTAGATTATGCCCTCCTTTTTTAGTTTTTCGGAAGTTATAAAATGATTATTTACTTAAATAGCTTCTGGGATCGCATATGGGTCTTGTTTATCGCGACGGGCAATCTTCGTTAAAAAGGTGGAATGGGTGCCATTGCTGCCCTCAGGTCACTGCTTCAGTAACCAGATTTGTGGAAGGGGGTGGGTGGGGGGGGGGCGCTTTATTGTACTTTATCTTCTGCAGTATTCCAACCGCCTGGACAAAAGACGGGGTGTCACGAAAAGGGACAAAGACGGTGGCGGCGTGGCAACAATGGAGTGCTGGGTGAATATTTATGTTTTGATGCTCCATGCCTTGGAAATCCCATTTAAGTTACACCGGTTTTGTACGTCTAACGTCCAGACAATATACATTATTAAGCATATAAGGACGTTGCTCTGAAAACGCTCCCCCAACCCCGTCTACCCCTCCAGTGACCGCTGGGGGTAATCTCGCTCTAGCATGAAAGCAATTCTGGTGCCGACTTGCCTTATGGAGGCAGCACAGCTGTCGAGACATCCACCAAAGATTAAGGCTTAATGCAAAACAACATGGACTAAATAAACAAATGGCTCCAGCGAAAAACATATTGCTTCTTGTGACAAAACATGACCCAGTCTAATAGAACGCCATCAAGCCATGCCTCACGCTGCGGACTGCAGCTGAGTGCCGGATTTGCGCACGGTGATCAAATCCTACGTGAAAACGACTTTCTGCAATTAGCAAGATTCTTTGTCTTTGACAGGGCTTTGCGTGAGTTGAACGCTGGCTCCGGTATTTCACAGCAACAGGAGTTTCACGAGTTTTTGACGGAGGAGACTGGGCGTACCGTGGCAAAAAATGTACGGTGGGATCTTTTCCTTGCAACATCTGTTGCCACTCCGGCGTGGCCGAGTAGGGCGTGAATTGAATCAAATCCAATTGTCTCTTTGATGGTTTGGTGTTTCATAATGGGCTTCATTTGATTTCCTGTGCGACATCTGATGACAAGCATTAAAGGTTTTGGTGCCCTCAGACATGATGAGGTTAGACACCCTTTGATGGGCGGGAGAGGACAATATAATGGCTATCGATTTAACTATTTTTCGTCGTCCCAATAGATTAAGCATGGCTTGTATTCCGTGGCGAAAGGAGGTGAGCCAACTAATTGCAAATAGTATTCTTGCAATCTGGCGACAATATTGATTAATGATTAGACAATATTTTATATTGGAGCAATATAACATGTAGACCTCTAAATGTGATTGTACAATATTTAATAAAAATTAATGAGTATATGGGATACGCATATATAACATATATAGCAGTCATTGCTCGCTGGAAGTGCATTTTTCGTAGAACAATATTCAGTATATCAATGGTTGGGGAAGATTCTAAAAGTTCGTCTTGACCCCAAACCAAAACCAAGACAAATGACTAGAGGGATTCTCGAATGGATGATTGCTTGCTATGGATAAGAAACTTATCCATCTCGATATCATCTCATTAACCTGGGAATCGCCTCAGGTATCATATATTTCCATTGTCTTATCGGCCACTCCAGAGCAACGATGGTTTGTACTAATTGCCCGGCTGAGGCGTTCGGGTCATCTTGTCTATATACGGTTTGTATTTAACTTAACTTAATAACGTGCATAAGTGTGCATAATTTGCGAATCCCTCATCCAGTTTTTAAAATTATGTTATTGCCTTCTGATATATTATAGTTTGCCTTGCACAAAGAGAAGCAGAAGGCAGCATGACGCATGGAAGTACATATTCATAAACAACTCCAAAGTTAGGATGATTGGATAAGTGTTGTAGTCAGGCGATGCACGTTATTCTCAAGATCATAGCCCTCTCAACAACAAGCCGAACACGGAACAGTCTGCCGCCAGTTTAGCGAGATATAAAATAATTACAAAAAAAAGTTAGAAGCGTGTTAAAACGGCCGTGGCATTTCCCCTCGGATGGCTTGTTCTTTTCTTAATGGACGGGGCTGGTTGGCTAGGCGCGGCCGCTGAAGCCTCTCGGAGGCGGTAAGTGCCATTGTCACATCACGGCTGTCAGTTTTGCCGACTGGGTGGGTCCCTAATTATCGAAGTCCCTGAAGTACCTACCCCCGATCCTGGCGCGCCCGGAGAATGACAGCCCGCACTGGGCAGAAGAGAACACAACCTAGGAGCAAAAATAGGGGAAGGATCCCGGTAGGGGAAGAAATATAAGCGCCGGCGATGGAGCAACATCTTTGCACTTAAGTTGTTCTTTCTTACAGTGAAAAAAAGTTTCACATCATTGCATCCGATAAATGCTCGGACAACGACAAGAGCGGGAAACATCTTTGAGGCAGCTGTATAAAGTCGAGATAGGGCATTAATGTTCCGTAAATGATAGATATGCAATTCTGATGCTCCGGGGTCGCCAGAATGGAGATATCTTCATTCTAGAGACAAAAATATTTATTTTAAGTTTGATCAAAAGCCCGGCAGGTCTTGACACATTATTTCCATAGTGGTCTAATTATGCCAAGCAGACGTGGTCCATACGCGCAGACGACGATGTGTTTGCATCTGAAGTCACTACCGTTAAGCCATTATAAGAGCTAACCTTTAAGGAAAGCAAGATCTCAGATTGCAGCTATTGCTGTTTTTATATCCACCATTAAAATAATAAAGTCGATGATGTTTGTTTTTACAGAATTAACTAGTAAAAAATGTTATCTGCGGTCTCGTTATGGCAAACACACAGCGGAGCAGATGGAATGTTGTGGATGGACACCTGTACAAACACATGTATTTAATTGAACGCCAACGATACAATCATTGATATCGAAAAAAGGGAGAATTGATTTTAATAAATACCAGCTTTAAATCGTCTATAGCCGAGATGGCCTCTTTCGTCCAGATAATAATACATATTATCAATAAGATCGGTGAGATATAAGTCGATCATAAGTAATCACGATTTACTTTATATTAGGATTGTACTTATATTATTATTTTCTTTAAAGTAACTTACAATAGGCACCGTAGCATGTTGTTACTCTGTTGTCGTGTACTCCTGATTAATGACTTCGCTTAATGCCATGCAAATGCCCATTTGTGAAAGATACAGATCGTACGAAATAGCGGGTATAGCTTCGTATTCCCTTTACCAGTCTCGGTTGCTTCTGTAAGACCGCCATGGCTTAAAGCATCCCGGTTAAATAAACTACTTAGAATGCAAGACCGGACGACTACTGGAGAACAAATAACCCGGTTGTTAGTCATTGTAAGCGCGTTTGGGCATAGCCATTTATTTTTACGTCTTGGATCTTCACCACTATTCGATAATTGCGTTGTTATAATGACGAGTGCGAGGGAATACTAGACGCCTCACCGTAAAGTCAAATTACTACCAGCAGCTGATGTATCAGAACTTCATGCCAAGATAATAGACATGCCCACGGGAATAACACCGGCATCTGCCACCGCCGTCGAAGATACTCATGAGAAAAAAACCCAACCAAACTCGTCCGAAACGAAGCCTGAATATCCCGACTTGCCTTCTGGCATAGACAGAGCATCTGTCGGGCGCGTGGATGGGGCTAGCGACCTGGCGGGTAAATCTCCCACTGGAGATACCCCGACTGGAGCTCCCATTGGCAATAAAAAGCGTTTTGCCTCGTGGCGAATGACTGCGGCCTGATAATAGCGTATTATCACTGGGGGTTTCTTCTGGTCAACTGTGATCTTTGCTGTCGTTGCCACACACTCCAGTGGCTGTGTGAAAACTCCTGCTCCGTTTAATCCGGCTCGGCGCTGTCTCCCGGGATCAACGACTCCCCTTAATGGATCTCCGATCAATGGTATTCTCCTGGGTTTAGCCTTGCTGTATCGGGAATTCCGGGTCGGGGAGTTGACATGCTCATACCGTGGGACCTGTGCTGCGCGTCGCACGCAAAACAGCTGCGCGTCGTACGCAAAACAGCGAAGTTAATTAAGTAGTTTTGCGTAATTCCTGGGGTGTTTCCCCCCATTTTTGGTTGATTCCCATCCTTCTGCGTGTTTCGCATCCTACACATGCTGCTGGGCCTACGACGCATTCCCCCTCCGTCGCATATCGCTGTGTTGGGCTATTTTATCAATATATTCACAACCCGGCCCCGCCACGCAAATCCCTGGTGTAAACGCACCAGGGCTGGAATAATTGAATGTCGGAGACCCAGCTTGTGTTCAACCGCTTAAGGAATACAAACTTGCCATATGACATCAATTCCACTAAAAGTTAAATTATTTATTTCGCGATTTAATGATGAATGGCGGGTGAAGCTTTTAACAGTTTGCATGTATCATATTCTTTGCAGAAGACAGTGATTGACTAGATTTAACGGTCAACCATAAAATCGGCGACACTGTCATTCGGATATCATCATATGTGCAATCCCTGTGACCAGGAAATACAACAGGGAAACAGTTCACCCTGTTAATTATGCGTCAATCTAGCATCTAGAATCTAGAGGGTAATCGTTATCAATAGTCAACGCGATAACTGGCCAAAGGCCGTTTATTCGATGTTCTTAACCTTGACGTGTTGACAATATCCTATTGGAATCTAGCCGTACTGTCACCGAGCTTTCACTGTATCTTTTTCTATTTATTACATTAGCTTAATGATGTTCACTACAAAGCACAACTGGGTGAGAGGAGGGTGCATGGGCGCATCTAGCTATTGCCATTGGGAGGTGGGTGAGGAGAGAGTTGCATCTACTAACGGTCATTCTGAGATAATTTCGTCGGAAAACCTGCGTACGCTCAAATTCCCAATGTGGAGATAGGGTTCAACTGACCTAACCACCACCCTCCCCCCCCCCCCCCCCCCCCCCACCGCTAGATCGGCCCCTGGGGTGACTCGAACCTTCATATCCCTACACCACGTTGTCAACCAGTCATCCGTTGACACGGGTATGAGCACTGGTTACTTTGCAACAAACGATCTGTAGTCAACATGCAAGAGGATATCAAAGCAGGGATTCAGATAAAACGCTGTCTATCACACATCCTCGTTCATCGTGTGGGACAGACGGCAGCTATCGATGTGATAAAACTGAACCTAATTTAATAATTAGCCCATGTTGATTCATTACTATGACGCCCAAGTGTCAAATAATGATTCAAGATCAAAACCGACATGGGCAGGAATCCAAAAAGCTATTTCATAGAGAAAATTCAAATGGAGACAGCGCACGATAGATGTCGCTACTGATTAATACCCCCTGGCGGTGTAAATAATGCGTCTGTAAGAGAGCTGATTGAGGCCAATGCGTGAGGCCTCAGTGTGCTATGCACGACACTGGACCCACAAGAGAGAAACCTCTCTGCATACGTAACATTCAATGGTGTCCCGGTGTAAAGCTGAGGCGTTCCGGCATGACGAATATATCTCAGCGTTGATCCAGGATAGAGATTGGTCCGATGTTCTATGCTAAGAGAAAAACATGAATATATTTGTCTGATGACCAAGTCATCAGTTAACGATCTGATGGATTACAATATGGAATTAATCTTTAATTTGTATACTGAATTATACATGGGACCAAAATGGGTAGAATTCGATCATCTTTAATTTGTATACTGAATTATACATGGGACCAAAATTGGTAGAATTCGATATTTTGTGACGTAACTATGGACTTGTGTTGATGACCCGTTATTTCCACTCACTTCATAAATTCGACTAATTAACTGTCCGGTAGTTGCATAGCAGGGGCCTGGAAGGGAGGGTCCAGTGTCCAGTGTCGATTTTTCAAAGTTATCAGTGTCGAATGTCGTTTTTCACGACGTTCCGTGTCACTTTTTGGCTAAGTTCAGTGGCGTTTGTTTTTTAAATCTGTGTCTATGTCGCTTTTTTAGATTAAATAATTTGGGGCTCAATGTCAAATATCGATTTTGCAAATATGCCTGTGTCGCATGTCGCCATTTACCCCTTCCAGATCTCTTATCGTACATCTTGGTTGTTGTCTCAATGCTATACACATAACAGCTTGCAGGGACAGTAATGAATCCAGTGCATAGCAGTAAACAACGTTATAAACTACTGCTCACCAGATAACTTGGTTGGCTCAGAGTATCAAGTGTGTCATTAGCTTTTTAATCCGTCATGAGTGTATATAAAACTAACCGTTATTCCAAAGGCCATGGTGAATACTGCCGTAAATAATCTAAATTAATAGGTATTACAGCCAGTTGGCTAGACAGTCTGGCCCGGCGGGCAGGATTGGTGACAAAACACCGCCCACGTCGTGCGTATTTACGGTCGGCTTAATACGCCGGGGATTAATTCACATCAGGCTGTAAGGGAAAAAGGCTTCATCGTAATTAAACTTCTTCTTTTTTTGGCATGTGAATTACGCTCAACCTAGGCCCCATGAATTCTAAATATTCACAGTTCCAGCCACCGGCGACGTAAATTTTAGCTCACTCGAGTTCTGTCAGAAATAAATAATAACAATAGAATATAGAAAATCAAATATGTATTGCTCTGTACTGCAAGAAAGTGAGCAATGTGGAATAGTGTTGGAGCGGAAAAACGCTGGTGAAAGATGCTAAATAAGTTAGTAGACGTGTGTTATTTTCACTTCAATTGAAAACTTCAATTTTTTAAACAAGATTATTTATGTCCAAGCCAATTTCATACTTGATGTGAACAACATATCACAATATCCAAAATATTAAGGAGATGATTGTTCTAGTCACTGCGGTGTCCCCCCGCGGCAGATGGACCGCTTGTCCCATGCAAGCTACTCGGGTAACCGACGTCGTGGCCCTCTACTAACGCCAACAGCGAGTGACGTAGGACCGACGTTAAAACATTGGCCAGTTGGCGTGTTTGCTTCTCTGCGATGTCGCCAGGCGAGTGTAGATCGCGTCACAATCTGATTAGCCTTGGGGCCCAACCCAACAGCTAATCCGATTGCAAACGGCCGTTTTTTACCCTCAGACACCTTGAGGCCCATTTGGGAGATATAGGGGTCGGTAATTGACTGGTTTGTGTCGAGGTAATTAAAGTGTCTGTGTTTTAAATAGACATATACACCAGGGAAATGTAATTCCCCCGATGTATTCCAGAGAAAAGATGAAGCTCATTCTTTGCAGCAGGCGTTTCTTTGGTGGTGGCTCTACCGGCTAATTTTTCCATTGAATGTCTGAGGTTCAGTTTTGTTTTAATCATGTATGTAGAAAAAACTAAATACGTCGAATCATATTACGATGCTGTCAATCAAGCAAACATAAGATGATTAATGAGTGTGGGATATTGGTACGCCGGCGACATCTTGTATTTGCATCCATGCATCAAATGCGGCTCGGGTCGCCTTTTGAATTGAATACGAACCAATCTTTGCGATGCCTCAAAGTCTGGCTCGTCTTGTTCCCTTTGTTTCGCATTGTCTGTCGTCCAGGCGCACAGCTGACGGTTATGGACGGCGGCGGTGTCTTATGGTCATTGTAATCGATCGGCTGACCTCTTCACCTGCTCGCCAGCGGCATTGAAGGTCAGTTCCCTGTCCGAGTGGAGTCTCCGAAGCTGGAATGGAATGGCTGCGTCGATAGATATGTTGATGCAGGTCATTGGGAGGGTTGTACCTGGAATGGGATGACATTCGTACATGACCGTCTGCTGCCCCATCTCCACCCGCAATCCTCATTGAGTCATGACCGTCATTTAGATATAATCAAATGAATAAATAAACTTGAAGGTATCATCTTTGGCAGTATAGACTATATACTTATGATCCCTCCACGGACAGCTCACTGCGCGTATTAATCAGAAAATGGGGGTAATGTCAGGACTATTTTAACTAAAGGATGTCATGTACTATGTCACATGGGGATCCAGATGATGAAATGCGTATGAGGCCATCACAACTGTATTTTATCCGAAGCGGACACCGGTTGCTGGCATTTGCCGTCACGTGTTAAAAATACAAACAACATTATTATGCCCGCTGCGGCAACAAAGTCAGTCTTGTTAAATAGGAGGATCCGATGTTAATAATTTTGCATAGACTTTCTAATATAGACCTGGACTGAAGTTTATCCGCGTCATTTACCATTTCATCACAACCGAAAGCGCGTACATAACTAGGGCAAATTTTAATTGTTAACTTGATTCGAATCAAATCGTCTGGAGCCTTCACCTCTTTTTGGAAATTTATAGCGGACAGTAATTACAGCCCACCACATCCGCCAGCCACACATGTTTGTCGTCAATGCTCCCATGCAACCCATTTACTAGTGTTCATTAGAGATTATCCACCTAATCGGCCCGACCCTAAAGCTCCATGGAGACTATTCGTCTGTCTGTGAGATACGTATCTTTGCAGTAAACGCAAACTTAAAATGATTCGTCAGCTTTCCCATTTCGAGGGGGACCCCCATTTGCAATTCCCACGTTTGATTTTCAAATTTTTAATTTAAAAAATTCCTGGTTCCATCCTCCTCCCACCCCCCCCCCCCCACCCCCCACCCCCCACCGCCCCCATTATCATCCACATACTCCTCCTCCTCCCCCAATATTCTTCCCCCTATATCTTTATCCCCAACGTCTCTTCCCCATCCTACGACCGTTTTCTTCCTGGGCCAAGCGGAATGCACGTTGCGGTCCATCAAGGAGCCATATGGTCGGCGTCCGCCAGGAAGATGAGATTGACCAGACTGACAGAAAGTCTTGTGTTACGCTGCCACGGGAAGCTTGACCCATTATGGCATCCGGGGATCTCATTAGCGCCTCGTGACTGTCACTTCAACGATAGGCTGGGCTCTGGCAATTCACAAGTGTGTCACACATATATAGCGATTATTACCTCACTGGGAATGCATGATTAATTTGACGGAAAATTAATTGGTATCACGGGCGGAAACACCTTGGGCACCTGGATCTGTATTTATCCGCTCACTCAGAACCCAGTCGTCAGAAACGGCACCTCTTGTTGGACCAGAAAACTCTCGCCAAACCTACGTAGAAAACTTTTCATCGAATGCGGAATTTTCTCATAAGAAAAGTGTCAAATGAATACGCCCCCCCCCCCTTCCACCTTTCATGAGTGAACATTAAAGTAACGCACGTGACAAGGTGAACAGTTTCCGTTTGTCAATACAGCTGCAAGTGTATAAAGTGAGTAATAATAATGCGCTGTAAATGTCAGCCTTTTATTACAAATGTTTTTTTTAGTTTAAGAGTTGTCATTTCCATGGGTGTTTAGCCTGACGGCCGTTTCCTCTTTGGTGAGGATGCGTTCGTCGTGTCTAATATGTACTGTTAAGTGGCATTATACGTCCACACGTGTGGACGTGTGGGCGGCGCCCTCTGGCGACAGAATGTCCCCAGCGCCGTAAGTTCTTTACATTATCGCCCTGGAGAGCACGTGTCGTCACGGGGCACCGTATAAAGGTATTCCGCGTTCACAACAGCAGAGGAGACTCGGTCACCCCCCCCCCACCCCCCCACCCCACACACCCACTCAAACCTCCCCCACACTTTGGCTTGTGTGAGAAGCAATTAGGGGGAATTGAAATTAGGCCAGTGGCAACGGTGGGGCTTCGTCATTATGAAGAGCGTCTGATGAAACCAGACTTCTCCGGGGCGCTGGCGACCGGCTACAGAAGCGTGGGAGGCGGTGATGCGACCTGTACATAGAGCAATGGGGAATCACAGCCATAGGATTGTGACGAGTCAAGAAAAGGGAAAAATGTAATATGCATATGTTAAAACAAATAATTGTGCACAAACAAATCACAATTGGATATATTATACAATCGGATCCAGGATGGTATGTGTCTTAAAGTGAGTAAGGCCTGTGTTGTGATACCGGCCGTATATAATGTTTCCTTGGTCTCGTGGGTTGATTAGATATATTGAGTTCAGATTAGTGTGTTTGTTGCTACATCTGACTTTTGATGTGCATGTATGTTACTGGCACGGGTGTGCCTTGGATATGGGATGAACAGTATGCAGTAACATACAGGCGTTGCAAGGTTGGTAGATTTAGCCTGAAAAACCTTTGGCGAGTATATTATAACATACATGTACATTAGACCCATGGAAGAAACATTCCTTCATGTCATAGACGACAGTACCACAAAATCTGTAAGGGGAAGGGAGTGTCCGCGTTCGTGTAAACGAAGACCGGGCAAGTTCTTTTTGGAGAAAGCTAATTAATTGAAGTCTCAATATACATATTGGGAGAAGAAAACGGTTTTCACTGGAGTGAATACACTGTTTGTGAAAGTTAAACGGTTATTTGATGGTTTGGTCTGATATCATTTCACTCAAAAAAGACAGTATATTTGAGAGTGCACATCAGGCATGAGGTGATTACATTGTAAATGTAATCGATTATGATTACTGGGAAATTTTACGATTATGTTGACGATTTCAGGAAGTATGAAGGTAATCGATCACGAATAGGAATAATGAGTAGGCTACTACACATCATTGATTGTTAAGGGGGCGGCTGTTAATGTTAAAACAAAAATCAGCTGTGGTACATTTCACTCCCACATCACCCGCGAGACAATGTCATATTTCAGCAGGTTGGTTTCATTGCCTATTCAAGGATACGGCACAGATACAGTTGATAACAAAGCCTGGTGGAAATTATGTATATAAAGATATCCAGTTGCAGTTTCCTGCTTAGTGTTATGCCATTTAGAATGGACGTAGTTTGTTCCCACGATACCCTGTGGCATATCTCACAACGACGTGCTTCATCCTGCTATACCTCACGTCTTGGTTTGGCAATAAGCTACGCAATATATTCGTAGGGTATGCTGAGAAATCTGTCGAGCGTTGATAAGCGAGAGGCAAATCAAGCCTGATTAACGGTAGTATCCCCGACGCATTGTTCGAAGCATAAAAGAGGGAATGTACCACAGACAGCTGGGGCTTGGACGGCAAGGTTGGATACGGAATGCCGAAACTGTCATAGGGCCAACTAAAACACAGATTAACGAGAAATGCGCGACAATTTACCATAACTTGAAATCCAATGAAGATATTAATGTTTTATACCAGTTATTAGTTATTGGAAGCATATAATAATGTCATTTACACGCGTCCTTGCTGGTAATCATGGTCCATTGCATTCCTGTTCTGAATGGCCACGATTTTATCTTTGCAGATATGACGCCGTCTGACGCGAGAGAAGAGGAGCACTGGCCGATATGTGACGTCTGATATCGATGAAGACCATCGCTTCCCACCATTATTACTGAATACCTACGCCAACTATGTAGCGTCGCACAGTGTTATATCTAGACCAAAAAATCGGTTTCAGTCAGACGCGATTACCATCGTGTCAGGTGACTTTGCCGTTCTCGCTGGCGTCCAATTAGGTATGAACGACGATGCCCCTGGATGCACTGGTGTTTTGATGTCTGGTTCATATGCTAAAGGAACAAGACGGGCTCAAATTAAAAGTGACGAAACTTTTATATGTGATCGCTACCAAAACACTCTTCCCGTAGAATGTTGTCACTTACAGTATTGCAATTATAAAATGAAACAAGCCCCGATATGCCGCTATCTCGGCTTGGCGAAATGTCTGTTTGTTCAGTACTGACGTCACACATACAAGATACGCGTCAGATGCTGACGTCACAAAGTCCAAGCATGTCCGTCAGTCGATAACGTCAGGACAGGAGCAAGGAGAGTTCACATAATCAAGGATAATGACGTCACACGTGTATATGATATCCCATTGAGTGAAGGTGTCGTCACGGAGAGTAAAGCCGCCAAGCTGGCGCATCCGGAAGCACAGCGCCCTCACAGCTCGCTCTTCGCCGATAGCCTCCTGGACCGTCGATCTCGCCGATACGCATGCGCCAACACGCCGCCAAATCAGCAATCGCCCCCTCGGGATAGGAGCCGCGCCGGGCTCTATCCCGCCGTGCCGCGCCTCAGGGCCGGCTGCAGCCCCGCCGCCGAGGTGGCGCCATCTGACGACGATGAAGATGACCGCAGGTGCCATTGCAGTAACGGACCGATGACTCCGGTTTGGATCCCGCAAGGAGAGGCGTCGGGGCCGGAGAACAACTACTATAACTTCAACGGCGACCCGCAGGCGTATTCCAACTTCAGCCCGAACGCCCGAGTGGCACCGCTAGGGCTTCAAGAGAAGCTGGATCTGTTCCATCAACGTCTACCCCAGCCGCGTCAGTATGACGTCAGCGACGCCGCCAAAGCCGCGCGTCGGGCGAAGCGGAAGCGATGGCGCCTGCCGGGAAGGCGCAGCCGCAACGGCCGGCTGACGTCACATCCGGGTCGGCGCGGTGACGGTGCGTGGGAGATTTGGCGCCCGGACGCCATGGCTGTGAGCGACATCTTGCGGCGGTTTGCGGATAGTACGTCCATGCACGGTGAGTGTTAAAGTAATATTTTCTGTAATTGTTTGTATTACCAACCTCTTCTCCATGTCAAATAAGTATATTCTGCCTTGAATGTTAATCCTGAAAGCCTGTGGGCTATCCAGAGAGAAGCTAATTTGTTCACCGGAGCAGAAGTTGGTGGCCGGCTTTATAACCCGGCGCGCCTGTAATTCGCTGTTCGGTATGCTGTGTGATGTCGACCACGGTCCGCTAGGACGTCCGCCCGCGATAACATAGTCCGCACAGTGTCATGTTGAAAGTGTTGATTTACAGACTCATCGAGATATAAAACATACACATCATAATTTTGAGATACGTTTAGTCTTGATTCTAAAATGTAAACAAATCTAAGATGGCGCATGCAAGTATACTACTTCAAGGCACGAACAAAAAACTGTGCCGTAAGTCAACCTGTTAATTCAAAATATCTAAAGAAGGTGGTTTATGAAACTATTGAAATTTAAAACTTTGACATTTGTTTGGTATTTCCACAATTATACAGTGAGTTGTAATACTACTATTACTAATACTACTGCTAATAATTATAATAATACTTACACGTATATAACATGTAACGCTGTAATATATTTGCTTACAGCCTATGTTCTTAACATTTGCCCAAGAGCAATTGAGACGTATTTGTACGTATTAAATGGTAATTGTTATGATATGAACTTGTCCTTTTGATCAATTAGTAGTCAATCATTCTTCTAGTGATCTAATCACTCCAATGAAAGCCGTTTCCTTCTTCCAATGTGTATATTGAGATATCCATTAATTAGTTTTCGCCAAAAAAAACCTAGCCCGATTTTACGCGATACAATCATCCAATGCTATCGTCCAATGCTATCGTCCCATGTTTTCGCCCAACGTTATCGTCCAACACTATCGCCCTGAACCCGACAAATCTTTTTTCTCGTCTGAACTAAGCCACCCGGCCATCCGTCAACTAGTATTCCTCACAGCTAACCAGGTCTCCCGTGTTAAGACGATGTCGTCGCCAAATGAACGTGCACAGAGCACAAGATCATCCTTTGCCGTGCCAAAAGGACACTAGTCTGAGATAAGGGAAACATAACTTGTCGCCTGCCTGTTGTGGAGGGTGTGATGGCATTTTTTTTGCTCGTTTACCTGCCTGTCACAGGCAACGGGTAGCGGCGGGAAGGGAGGGGGGTTGGGCTGGGTGTTATGGCCTCGCTCCCAAGGGTAGACAGTACTAGACATGCAACATTTTGAGGTCTATAGCGTGTGCTTAGACAAGGTTGTGGGCAGAATTCATGATTGAACGAGTTCGCGTTCTCATGCTGAAGGTCCAATGCTCGATTTCGGGAGAAAAAAAGCCTTCTCTTAAACCAATTAGGGGCAGAGGGATCTGTTGGTAGGGCTGGGTGTAGACATGAAAAAGCACGATGGGCGACGGAGGCAGGCAGCACCACCCAATGCTAACAAAATACATGCACAACTTTCCCGATGCGATCAAAGGAAGTAAAAGTGTCGTCGTGCCCATCAATTCATGATGAAACATGTTATTACGACTGCTGGCTCCCCCCCGGTGGCTGGATCCACTCAATCACCGCCGCTCAATTGTAGCTAAATTTTATTGCGGCTGCTCGAAAACGCTGCTCTGGTGTAACGGCCTGGTGGTTATGTTGGGGCTTCAGTCTGTCCTGTCAGACCAGCCCGCTCGCCCGATTTCGGATGTTTTTTTATCCAACTTAGTGTCAATGTCCGCGATTATGTAGGCTATGGATCTCATGACCTTCAGCTCAGGCCATGTCAGGTCAATTATTGTATAAGGCGTCCCATATGGTAGTCACTAAGTCAGCCACCAGTAGCAATATGTAACGTTTGGCGTGTTTGGCGTAAACAAAAGTAATCGATATACGTGAGGCGTTTACTTCCCTTTTATGCAAGTCACATGGCATGTTTATATACGGACAAATAAGACACGAATCCTGACGTAACGGAAAGCATTTTTCCTCAAATATTGAAATATATTCAAGATAATACCGAACTGATTATTTTGTCGACAATTACAATTTCTTGCATGTATCAAAATGAGAAACAAAGAAAATAAACGAAAGAAGAAAAAGGATAATAGGTAGAGAGTAAACCTTCCCAGTCGTTCCATAATGTGCCAGAACCGGCCCGGTAGAAAATAGACACCGGCTGAACCGGGGCCTTAATTTCCTTCGTCGATTCTGAGATCGTTGGATAAGCTTAAACAACTCGTAAAAACTACTCAGGATAGAGATCTGTTATCACACATAGGATATAGGGAAATCAATGCGGCGCCAGTTTCTCTAATGCGCATTACCCTGGTAGTTTGAGCGGCCTGTCATTTTTATGAAGATTTAGATTTGGTGCTCTGCGAGTACGCTGCCCGGCGGTGGTCTGTAGTGGTTTCCAGCCAGAATTAATGCAGGAGAGATTCCGCACATAAAGAAATAATAAGAAGAGATAACAGTCAAATTATTGTCAATTATACAAATGTCTATTATCTCCTACACCAGAAGCTGTCGGTGTCACTTACCAGCGTGACGTCACTCATATAAGGCCTGACGCGCTGCTCTTATTTACCAATTAAGTGTTATCAGTCAATATCAGCGTTGTTTCCTTGGCAGGTAAAAATGTCCTCATACCGTGGCTGTCGAGCCGGTTTTTAGAGCGCTCACTTTGAGCGTTCTGGCCAACTGAGAGCCTGACGGCACTTGGGTCGGTGGTTGGAGCTCCGCTGTAGTCGTGTATGTGTGGTCGCAGGATAAAGATCCCATGTCTTTATTCGCAAAGAGTAGGGGATTATCCCGGGGACATGGCTCCGCTCTTCCAATCTCTCTCCCATTGACGCGATGTAACCAGAATTGGCTAAAGCCCCCCCCCCCACCCATTTTTTTTTGGAAGAACGCTATCTGAGGCCCTGTGGATCCACCCCCCCCCCCCCGGTCTAGAGACTTCAGTCTACCCGCCCCCCCTGTGGTCCAAAAAATATTGAATCCCCCGGTCGCAATTCTGTTCAGAGCCACGACCCCCACGGTTTCAAATTCTTGGATCCGCCCCTGACTGGCGTATGAGTTCCGCTATTGGTATTGACACGTTGAACTCTCGTCTCATTGCAGGTCTACCCAAGGTCATCAACGCTAAGTCGACGATGGCCCGAATCTTCTGGGCGGTGGTGTGCATCTCGGCGGGCGCCATGTTTTGCCTGCAAATGTCTGAGGTGTTGCAGCGGTACTTCTCCTACCCGAAGAAGGTGACGGTGGAGGTGGTGCCTACCCCCGTCCCCTTCCCTTCCATCTCCATCTGCAACATGCGTAACCTGGACGTCCACGTGTTGAACACGCTCAACCGGATGTTTCTCGAGGATGACCAGCCGTACAATCACATCAACAAATCGGATAACGCCTTCATCGATGCCTACATGCGCATGGTGGCCAAGTACGCCCCCTTGTGGTGGAATTACCAGGACCAACACGCCGAGGTCTTCCAAGAAGTCTTCTCGCGGACTACTTTTTCGGCGAATATACCGCACGACATCATCAGCACTGCGGCCGTGCAGCTGGAAGGATTCGTGGTCAACTGCCACTACGCCGGGCACCGCTGTAACCGCACGCGGGATTTCAATCATTTTTTCGACCCTTATTATTTCAACTGCTACACCTACGAAGCCCCGGACCCGTCCGAAATGGACGACTCCTTATCGGAAGGGATCGAGAACGGCTGGTCGGTCATTTTGCTATCCGGAAGCGGCATGCTGGATAAGAACACCGAGATCCGTATGCTGCCGGGACTGCACGAATGGCGGAGCGCGGTGTCCGCCAGCGAGGGGGTCCGCGTAGTAATACATCCGCCCAAGACCACGCCCTACCCTTTCACGGAGGGGTACGACGTCCCGCCCGGATTCTCCGCCTCCTTCGGGATCCATCCGCGCCGGAACTTCCGGATCGGGCCCCCGCACGGCAACTGTTCGGACGTCAACCCGTTCGGGGACGGTACGGAGCGCTACCGGCTCATGGCCTGCCAGAAGATGTGCGTCCAGAACTACATCGCCATCGAGTGTGGCTGTCTCGACGTGGGTCTCCCCACCTTGCCCCAGCTGAACAACGTGGGCGGGTGCCGCAAGGACGACCACTTCCCGGATGAGTGCATGTTCAACGCGACGCCGCATTGTCTGCAGCTCCTGCTCACCATGCACAACCGAATTAAATGCGCGAGGGAGATCAAGGCGAAGCTGACTAAGAACGCGACGGCGCTGCAGGCCTGCAAGTGCCACCCTCCGTGCGACGAGGTCGCCTACGACGTGTCCTACAGCCTCTCCAAGTGGCCAGCGTCCGGATACGAGGGCGACGCGGCTTTCTTCGACGTCTTCGGAATCGAGCGATTCAGCGAGCGCTTCAATCGGACGGAAACTCAGGAAAAGTTCAAGATGTTCCAGGATTATTTCAGCGTCGACAACCGGGAGGAATCGATGAGGGACTTCGCTCGACTGAATGTCTACATCGCCGATAGCAACGTGGTGAAGACCCAGGAGTCCGCTGACTACACCCAGAACCAGCTCGTCTCGGACATCGGGGGTCAGCTGGGTCTGTGGGTCGGCATCTCCATCATCACCCTCACGGAGGTTCTTGAGCTCATCATCGATGTCTTTCGCTTCGTGACGTCCAACAATTACCGGCGCGTGCCGCGTAGCGACCGCTTCTCCGGCAACAGCAACGGAGGCGTTGGCATGACGACGCAACAGCAACATAACTGCCGAGTGGGAAATCACATGACGCAACAATTGGCCCTCGGTCTGGAGCGCTTGGATCCCGGCGAATCGAAATTGTGACGTAGGATACGATACACATCCTGAATGTGTTTAAATACTGTTAAACTTGTTATGAAGATACCATTGCCAAGCAGTATTGTCTTCTGCTTGTACGCATGAAATGAAAAACAAATTGTTTGTTTCTTAACAGTAATGACTTGACCGTCGTTGCTAATTTATAATAATTTATGTATGATATCAGCTGGTTAATGAACCATGGCATATAAAAGAGGGTGCAGTGGTATACGTAGCTATATTTGGAGGTCGTTGCAGCACAAATATATTCATGATTATGGATGCCGAATATATTCATGATGATGTATGCCGACCCAGATTGGCAGCTGAACTGTCATGGACTTGGCTATAATTGATATGGCGTGTTACACCAGATATCTGTGGTGGCGGTATAATGGCCGTCCGAAGGTTGAAATGGAGAGACTAATGTCATCATGCAAACACGAAACCAACAGCAGGCCTGCCAACCGATTCGCTAATCTGCACATATGAGTGTCAGTTGTGATATTGTATCTCTTGTTTTATGCGAATGGGAGACTTCGGGGCGTTATGACGACCGTAAGTAAGTTAACATTGCAGAATCGGTTGGTTTTACTGACGTTATGGTGGATGAATTTGGAAAAAGATACTTTCACGCAACATGTAACGATGATTTTTAATTGTTGCGCCCCCCCCCCCCACCCGCATTTTATAGATAGCTGTAAAATGCTATTTATTGCGTACATAATTTCTGAATCACCTCACTTGGTGATGTCCTTACTTATCACATTCTGAATGTGTGGGAGTTGAAAGAGGAATTAACGAGCTAGTAATTCATTCGCGTCAGAATCCTAGAACAACAACAATGTGTAACTCCATTTTAGGCGTGGAGCCTCCACCTATTTTTTCTCTCAATTGCCCCGATCCGCCCTTGCCGCTAAATGACCTGGTAATCCAACAGAAATGGCGACAGAAATCTTTACGAGCGCTCAGCGGTAGCTTGGTCGCAATGTGAACCACCGGAAAACACTCGATAATTAGCACAAAACGAATACGGGACATATACTCAACTGAACTCAACACAGATGCCCCTGCATGTGTCGCATAACATATACATTTTGTGCCGCCTATCTTATTTTGCGCATACTTATTTATGTTATAAAGATAAGCGGCTGGAAGTAACGAATATGCTTCTTACTGCTTATCCCACTGTACTCTTTAGACATTGTGAGGTATGAATACATGAAGGCGGTGGGCTGAGGGTGGGGGGGGGGCGACATTTGTGACAAGTGGGGATTTTCCTTTCTTACTTTCTTTTTTCGGGTTTTTTGCGCTAAGAAATCGTGTTCCTTTCGTTTCAATCATTAATAAACACTGAACACCCCCCCCCACCCACCCCACGCGCACAATCCATCCGGAATCGTAAATAATATATCTGGCCCCGATTGACCTGGTCCGGATTGACCAGTATTGACCGGACCTGGAGTGCGCCGACCCAGCTTGACCAGCCCCAGATGGACCCGCCAGAGATTGACCAGCCCCAGATGGACCCGCCCCAGATTGACCTGCCCTAGATTGACCCGCCAGAGATTGACCCGCCCCGGTGTGACCTGGAGTGATCCGGAATGACCCGGTGCACTGTTGATTTGAACGGTCTTGTCGTGTCGTGTGAAGAGCTCGCATAATCGTTGCAGTATCTGCGAACGACTAAAACATAATAACATATATCGTTATCATGGCTTGGTTCAGTGTTAATCTTACTTATAGATTGTATAATATTTAGGGGTATATTTATCATTACGCAAGTCGTCCTTTTGCTGCTTATAATCCAATGCAATAATGGTTAGACTACATGTTAAATAAATACAAATGCCCAAACCATGTTTTGCCGTTGTTGTTGTTGTCTGTGTCGTGTCCAGATTGATGCCACGTGGTGTAAGCCGGCTCGCTGGGCTGCTCGAGTCCCTAAAGACAATCAGAACCCTCGATGACCGTGTGATAGACTGACTTTATTGTGCAGACCCCTGATTTATATATGCAGTCAACACGAGGTATCCCTGTAGGTGATAATTTGTCATAAGTCGTACCCCTGGCAATTAACAGGTATTACAGTCATAATGCATCCAATCATCGAAGCATACCTTACAGCCTGGTTCCTCAATCGTGATGATTCGTACGTCATTGACCACCATACCGACATTGTGCAAAGATAAATAAATGTGATGCCCGAATCACCTGAACATATGTTCATAAAGTTCTCTTCGTATCCCGACCTCATCAGAGCGTCGTTTGGGGGCAATAACATGACAAGTTGCTTAGTTGAAAACTTAAAGAGAGCTTTCTCATAACCATAGTTAAAGGCCAGCTTCTGGGTAAATTATTTCCTACAATATATATAATAAACTCATAGAAGAGTAAATATTGAAGCAATCTGGGTGTTTATGCAATATATATGGCTCATAGTTAGGAACGTGTGGCACATTTTAGTCACAAAATCTGAACAAATTCGGGCGTCAACTCTAAACCATAAAGCTCATAATTTTCGCACCAAGTGACGTAGATGCAGGTTCCGGTTTAATTGTTGTTCACGCTACATATAGGTAGATGAAGGGTTTATTTAGATAGTTAGATAAATTTACATTTTTGAGAAAGTAGGTAAATACTTATATGTGGTCGATGTGTTGAATTTATAGTGTCTGGAATAGGGTTTTAACCTGCAATGTTGAGTTACGAAGCTTTTAGCAAAATAAATAGCATGACCGCTCGTCTCGTGAGTACTACGCATTAGCTCTTCAAACCGGTGTCACATGCGGAAATGCCTCCCCATGCGGAGACGCCCCCCTTATATAAAATACATGATATTGATACCCTCTCCGCTCCATGTGTTCGTACGGGGCCATTATGAAAGATAGGGGGGGGGGGTATTTCCGCATGGGACACCGGAATCTACATTTACGCCACGATACGTCGAATGATCGCCACTGACTATTTCTTTATGTTTTAACGCGTCACATGGGATAATATAACAATGGCGCGAGTTAGCGGGGCGTTAGGCAATTTTATTGGCCCGACATCAAGCTATAGCAGCCCGCCAATTTTTATTATCCGCCCGAGGCCGCATAGAGGCGGATAATGAAAATGAAGGCCTGCTACAGCTTGATGAAGGGCCCATAAGATGCCTAACGCCATGCAAAACTCGCGCTATTACTATTATTACGAGTTGAATCTAAATTTAAGGCGTTGACTTGTCTCTGCTTCAATCTTTGGTTTAATGTCCGCATGCAACGATCAAAGTAAAGCAGTGTCCACAGACTGTCTGCAAATCGCAAGCCTTTCCACATATAGTTGGCCAGTCGCTTTTTTTATACCAAATATCGTTGCCAAAAAAACATGGCACCTGCAACTAGGCAACTAGGCAGGTAAGCGGGCCATTTAAAGCTATAACTACAATTCTTTTGTGCGTGACGTCATGTTTCATTGTTCTATGCAATGTCGCTATGGCAACGATTGTCGATTGCATGGGCAGCAGCGCGGTTCGAGTCAGAATACGGCGTTTTAGCGGCCCTTGGATTTAATACTATTGTAGGCCTACTAGTTAACATGACCACCAACTCGTAGTAATGGTAAATAATTATAATAGTGTTCCTGAATAAAATGCCTATAGGGCTATACAGTTCTCGCGATCGGGCCGCGAGACTTCAGTTTTGGGGACAAATCCGTCTTCAAAGAACTCGAAAGCTAAAATTAGCGTTCTAAATTTGGCCCTGCACCCGGGTTTTCGCGAGTTTTCCAAAGAGCGAGTGACGTCACAGAGTTCCACGTGCCTCCGCGGTAACAAAAATGGTGATCGACTTAACCATTCCGCTGTCAAAAGGTGCACTGCATGGAGTAACAACACACGGATGCGTGATAAACTACAGGGTAAAATAAGACCAGTTGGGTGTTTTCGTATCACTTTTGGATCACGAAAAGACTAACCTTTATCATTCTTTGTACGTTTTCTGCTTGAAGTGTTGCGGCAACGTTGTCACCAGGGGAGTATCCGTGTGACGTCATAATGCCTCGTTTTCGTAGGATATACAAAGAAACGTTAGTTTCTCAGTCGTGTTGTCCGGTTGTAAAAAATAGTCGTCATTGTGATGGCGCAAATGAATGAAAAATATATCGTCTATCCGTTTTGTGCCGCTATATTTCTTAAATATCCTTATTCATATAGCTAGGCCTTCCGCAATGGACCCACCCCTCGGTGCCAGGCTCTTGCGAAAATAGTCGGTTTCCCAGTCTCTCTCTTTGCGTAACATACACGTCTACGTCACAGACAGTCAGGATACCAGTGTGCACAGTGATTCTAAACTCGTTCCAAACACGTGCTTTGTTTGTTTGTTCCCAAATTGAGTAAACCGGAAGTCTAGACGAACGAGACTTTATAGCCCTATAGAGTTCGCCGTCAGTCGCACGCACATGTGGGTAATGACGTTACGTTGCCCCTTGTTACCTCACTTGACAACGTGACGCATTGACAACGCACTGTGCCCGCATGTTTTTACCAAAGCTTCGGAACGACTCGCCAGCGCACACAGTATTAACCCATTAATACACAACCAGTAGCGGGGGCCTCCCTGGTGTAGTGGTTAGCGCACTAGACCGCAGATCAATAGGTCCTGGGTTCGAATCCGGGCTCGGGCACCTAATCTGGGGCATGTTTCATTCCTTCATCCTTCATCGTCTCGGGAGGTTCCTTGGCCCAATTTAGCCTGTATGTGCACAAAAGTGGCCTAAAACACCAACATTCCATTCCACAACCAGTAGCTATTCCCCTAGACATACCAACTGTACCAATATTGTAGAAAACAACTTATGTACAAGGAGACGCATTCAGGCTTTACAATAGTTTACCAGAAGCACGCCAATTTTGTTGAAAGACAAAATACCCCATCTGCATCCATATGAAACCATCAGTAAGGCCCCCGAGGGGGGCAGGGGGAAGGGGGAGCCATGTAGCATGTCGTTTACACGTCTACCGCCCTAGCCACTGGGTCTTTGGGGCGGACCCTTCACGTTTACAAGTCTATCGCCCTAGCCACTCGGCCATCGGGGAGGATCCTTCTCGTTTACAAGTCTAGCGCCCTAGCCACTGGGCCATTTGGGCGGACCCTTCACGGTCACAAGTCTACCGCCCTAGCCATTGGGCCATCAGGGCGGACCCTTAACGTTTACAAGTCTATCGCTCCGACCCACTGGGCCAGCGGCGCGGACCGTTTACGTTTTACGTCTACCGCCCTAGCCACTGGGCCATTGGGGCGGACCCTTCACGTTTACAAGTCTATCGCCCCAACCTACTCGGCCATCGGGTCGGACCCTTCACGTTCACAAGTCTACCGCCCTAGCCATTGGGCCACCAGGGCGGACCCTTCACGTTTACAACTTTATCGCCCCAACCCACTGGGCCATTGGGGCGTACCCTTCACGTTTACAAATCGATCGCCCCAACCCACTGGGCCAGCGGGGCGGACCATTCACGTTTACAAGTCTATCACCCCAGGCACGGGGGGCATTGATTCTGGTATAACATACCAATTGAATGGAACGTACCCGTCTCATTCGGAAGTCCATCATTTTAAAGGCATGCTTTTAATTATTGAAGCATGCCAAAGTCTGAGCCATCAGTGTATGGGGGGCGAGGGGACTGGAGAGACTTTCCTTTGTTGTACGTGAGACGAAACACGGCCGTCTGAATAACTCAGTGGGTTAGAGCGCTCGCATTGAGTGCTCTGGCCCCCTGAGAGCCTAACGGCACGTGGATCAGTGGTTCGAGCCCCGCTGTGGCCATGTCTGTGTGATCGCAGGATAAAGATCCCATGTCTTTCTTCGTAAAGAGTAGGGGGGTACCCCTGGAGACATGGCTCCACTCTCCCTTCCTTCTCCCATTGATCGATATGACCACAAGTGGTTAAAGCGTCCTGAAGCGCCGACCCAGCGCCTACACGGCGCCGATACAGCGTCAATGATAAATTTACACAGCATATTTTTTTATTGCTTTGTGTTATGATCTTTTTAACGGCTATGATAGCATCCGCCGCATGGGGACGATACATGTAAGGGTCGGTGTGGGTGGAAGTAGGACGGTAGGACGAGGGGCGCTACCCCCCCCCTCCCCCCCACCCTCCCTCCGGGGTCGAAGGCAGAGAGTGGAAATAAATAACTAGGTGTGGCCTCTCTCCAGCAAGGCGACGTAAAGGTTAGCGGTGTAGTTTGGAGAAGTAGGTCGGGGTGGGGGGGGGGGGGCGGGGGTGATGGGCGGTGGACGGGTGAAGGCGGGGGACGCTCCACGGGGTTGAGAGGCTTGGGGGGGCGTGTGGAGGATAGTGGAGGGTTGAGGGAGGGAAGTGGCAGGGGGGGAGGAGGTCAGGTGCAGTGGAGGGGTGAAGGAGTGGGTGTCAGCGAGGTGGAACGAGGGGTGGTGGGCGTGGTCAATGGAGGCAGTCAGGGGCACGGTTGAGGGGGCTCGCGTACAGGCCAAATACACGACGATTCTCACCGATGCCGGCCTCGCGGAGAGCGCTCGTTGCGCATGAAAAACCACAACCCGGGGGGCCAGGAGAGGGGGGAAGGGCACTCGCCATATATTCTAAGGTATCATCAGCGTACATACCATACATATTATGCCTTAAACCCTAACCGCTTGGGTCTGAAAAAAAACCTGCCGCGTCGAAAACATACGTTAGCATTGCTCCATCAAGGTGTGTAAATTCACAATATCTTAAATAATTTATTAAACGAAGATGTTCACATTTCTTATCATTGTTTTATGGGAAGACGTACCTCGAATTGCGCAAAATGGGCGAAACAGACACCGTAAACGCGGTACCACACCTGAGGAACAACATACCATTGCCCGCGTACGCTGACGAGATCACTTTCAACCGGAGTGGCCCCCCATTGGAGTGCCCCCACCCCCCCTTCCCACCTTCCGTCCCTAGCCCCCCCCCTCCCACCTCCCGTCCCTAGTCCCCGCCCACCTCCCGTCACTACCCCCCATCCCGTCACTAGCCCCCACCTCTCCCGTCCCTAGCCCCCCCCCCTCTCCGGCCCCCAGGGCCCCAGGGGCCTCCAGCGTACCCTCACTGTCATGCACGCTGACTTGACGGCCATGGCCCATCAAACATGGTGACAGGGACTTGACTGTACCGACAGTACCAACACCAGTCTGCATGTGGAGTACACGGGTTGGAGAGGAGTTGGCATAAGAGGCCCGCGGAATCCAATGCATGTCCTACGCCATTGGTAAGCTTACCATTCTCGTTTCAGGCCGCCATGTTGTGGATTGTGTTTCTTGCTCAGGATTGTTCTTCGTGGCACTATGCAGTTTTCCCCCACAGTAATTTAGTTCCGTATTTTGTTCCTGGTACTGTGCAGACTCCATACTAATCCTGTCGTGTATTTTCTATATGCTTTGTGGCACTACAAATCTTGCTCCCCGCGGGGGGCGGGGGACATTACGTATAGTTAGGTATAGACAACAGTGCCGCCCAAATGCCCTTTTTATGGCCTTTTTCTCTCAATCCCCGGAGCAGAATTCTGCAATTTCATTGGATGTGCCAATTTTGGACTGAATTTTTTTTCTTTTGACTGTAAATTACAGTTGATATCGAAAAAAAAGTGTTAAAATAAGTAACTTCCATATACTTTGCCACGACTGTCATGCATTGCCTATTTTGGATACCTTTTTTAATCATAGTTTTCTCTCAATGACTACACACAATCTCGCACTTTTCTCTCGCTCTTCATATGCCCTCTATGCATGGGCGGCGCACCCCCACCACTATGTCAATGTAGTGCCCCCCCCCTCCCACCCCACATGGATCTGAGTATGTTAATCGCGTTTCTGCGGTTGTTTCTCTTTACATCTCTTTATATGTAACCGCTAAGACACTGTGTACAGCGGTCTTGTCCGTATTTTAGATAAGCAAAGTCGACTAGTTCAGCGTTTGACAAAGCCTACCTGTGTATAATTGTCAGTCCTTGGCCTCTGCCCCGGGCCAAGTGGCCCAGGGGCAAGGTTATATGTGTCAAGAAGCTGATGGTCATCGACATCAGGGGTTCGAACCTGTTGCCGTGTGACAGAGCGATGTCCCCTCCACTCTACTTTGTTTTTCTGCCCTGCTTTATGGCGAATCCCCCAGCGCGCTGGTTAAATTAAGCCCCTCCCACTGGGGTCTAAAGATAGACCCTCATCGCAGGTCTATCGCGTCTAAATCGTGATCCTGAGTATGTCTTGAGACATGCCCCGCTTTAAAAACCTCCGGTCAATAGATATCCATACTTACAAAGCAAAACTCTTTAGATTCTTACTTTTTACCTTTCTGTGGATCTTAAATTTATTCCCATTTTCGACACACGGTCAGGCCGCAGTTAATAAACTATGCATCCGGGCATTGTACATAAGGGCCGCATTACATGGCGATGCATCGCCGACATTGGCTGTGCTCCCTGGTAAGGTAAGGTAAGGTAACATGTGTATTAGTACTTTAGACACAACGCCCATGGTACATATATAATTTTCGATACAATATATCGAAGTGACACCCTTTTATGTGATATGATGGTTTCTTTTGATGTGTGACTTTGTTATGGTGAAATTAAAAAAAAATCGATACAATATTGATATATATAACGTGCATGTCAATATACAAATATCAGCTACAGCTATGCTAAAAATGACCCTCTTAAGTTGAATGCTTCATAAACAAAAATGGCCAAAGTCTCTTTTCCAACATCTTGAGATATCCAACAAATACCAAATCTTAACTTAAACAACATAGCTCTAACATGTGCAACCCAAGTCTGTTCCCTGTGTTCCCTGAAGCCCCCTATAGTGACCGATCATAAGATGAGCCACGTTTGCTCTGTACAAGTTAAACTTGAAGGCTACACACACTGGTGGGTGTCGGTGACCGCGGTGTTCCTGTGAACGGGTTGGGCGTGTCGCTATGGTGTTAGTTCAATGTGTGGCTGTGTTGGCCCCAGATGAGGCCGGGGAAAGGAGGGTGGGGGGGGGGGGTGGTTGTGGTTGGGTGGGTGGGGGGGGGAGGATCCCACTGGGGGGCGGTTCCCCCTGCGACAGAACGCAGTTCAGAGTATGCTTCAAAAAGGTGGGCGCGGTCCCGCGTTTAAAAGGTGTTCTCCTGGCCGTAACCAGTCACCCCTGCAGATTTATCAATGGGGGCGGGGGGCACATCAATGTGTTGGGGCAGAATCGTCCGCCACTTCTAATCCCAACCCCTCCTCGCCCCCCCCCCTCCCCCACCCCTACCTTACCCAGTCACACCTGTACTGCCCTTATCGTTACCAGGTTGCGCATGACTTCACATCACAAACACACATCGCTTCTGTCCCAGAGTGGAGGAGGTGACGAGGTGTAGGCTACATTGATATAATCATATCAATCTATGTTGCGTACATATATCGTCAGGGTGGGGGGTGGAGGTGTGGAGCTGTCGACACCTATAGAGGTACATCTCACTTGGATTTGCATAGTTTTTCGAGGTGTTCTGTCATTCGATTAGTATATATATGAGATAAACAAAAATATCAGAACTTTGGAAAAGATCCGATATATATATTTTTTATATCGACACGATTTTCGGTCTACTCAGGATGCGGTTTACAGAAGCTCTACTTTGGGATCGCATATAATACGAATATTAGAAAACAAATATCTGCGGAATTTTACGCACTCAATAGGGCATGTCGGCTCTTGCGGATTCTACTTCCGGCCTGGAAGCTTTGAGGCAAAAGCAAAACAAACGAACACGTGTCTTTTGTTCAGTGCGAAGTTTCTCTCGCCCCCAGCGTACAATGGATACCGCGCGCTGAGGGTTGCCAAACTAGTTACGACAAAGGGCGTGGGATCAAGGCAAGCTGCGTGGCCGGTGAGCAAGGGGTGGAATTATGGCTAAATGAAAGGGTGCGCTCGACAGTGAAAACTTGATGTTGATACATGCAGTTATAATGGCTGAATGAGTGCGGATAGTGTCTCCCCAAGCTTCGATTTATATCAAGGAAGAAAACTGTTATTTCATAATATGGCTGACAATTGAGTGCTTTAGGCAGGATGTAAAAATATGATTTTTGAACAGCGACCATGAGTGCCATGACACAGACGATATATGTCGTCCCTTTCCCAACTATCTGTCGACAGTAACGTCTCGTTTCTAGTACCAGTTGTTTGTACACGCTATAGTCGTATGCCCATTCGAATTAATACCGAACTTGCCGTAGTAATGAGCGGATGCAGCCTACGGATGCTTTCATAAAAGAATTGTTTTTATAAGTGTAAGCCCCGGGCGGAAGAAAATCAAGGCGTAAAAAATTGTAGTTTCGGCCATAAGTGGGCTTTCGGTGAGCGTTGACATTTAATTCTTCCTGGCCTCCTATCAATCAATCACAAATGGTTCATTGATTAATGTGTGGTTTTGTAAACAAAAAACTTCGCTTAGACGGAAAAGGGGCCCCTTTGATTAAAATTAAACAAAATTGAGACCAAGGAGCTCATTTATATTTTTGACGGGGGAGGGGGCACAGCATGTGAAAAAGGGGAGGGCATAGCATGTGAAAATGGGGGCACAGATATGCTTTAGATTCTGGAAGGGGGGTACGCGCCCCCTGTGCCCGTCCCCTTTTATACGCCCATGGTTAGGATTTCCATCTGCACAAAAGTTTGAGCTAATTGGTTTTATTATTTATCATTCCATACCCACCCCCTTTTCAACTTCGGTTGACAGATTATATAAAATTCCAGATTCACAACATTTATGATTTATGTAGGGGGGGGGGGGAGTAATACATATTTCTTGATCCGTAATTGTACCTAAAATTATTATCATGATCGGGAACTGGAGAGAGTTATTTACGTGATTCGTGATCAAAATAATTCTCGTGATCGGGATTTGGGTAAAACTCCAAATCCGTGATGTGTGATTGGAAACAATTGTTTTCGTGATCCGTGACCTTTGTTTCACTTGTCATCGGGATTTGCACTACAGTTATTATGGAGATTGTGATATGCGACTTTGTTGGGGTTTTTTGCTCTGATTCTCGGTATTTGGTTCCTTTTTTGCTGCCATATTTTAGCGCTCTGAACTCGTTATGGAATGACATTGGTCACATCGAACTATTTCCATTTGTTGTGGGCATGCTTCGAGGGTGTCATCAAGAATCTGACTGATCTGGTGTATTTTGTTTAAAAAATGTTATGTTAAGTCTAAAATGTGTATTCATTTATTATTTACATTCAGTGGTCCAATGTGTCGGTCAGTTGGCAGCCTCATGTTGTTGGGCCGACGTTATACCAATGTTGGCCCACTAGACATAACTACTTTATCTACACGAAACTCCCTACTTCAAGCTACCCAACCAACTCAAGTCGGCCTACGTTGGATTTTATGTCGTAGTTTAAGTTGATTTATAATATAGTCGCCGCTCCCAGACAACATCATTGGTAAAGCTACCCACGTATAGCACATGAAACGCGAATATTTAGAGTTTAAATGAACTACACTTCCTGCTTTTTATAGTTTGTTACGGCTATATGTATTTTGGGCCTGACGGGCTTGAAAACTCAATAAACTTACCCTCATATAGACACCAAGTACGTGTTTGAGTGTTATATATCTTTGGGTAAACACATTCCTTTTTAAGGATTATCAGCATACATCGACCCCATCTGCTGGAAACTAGGACAGCGGCGCATGAAATGAAATGTTGGTGTCTTAGGCATGCTGTGCGCACATTGAAGTGAACTTAAACAAAGAAACCTCCCGGGACAATCAAATGGGGATAGACCAAACTAAAAGGTCCTTTTATTTATGTCTATGATTATGTACGTATGTTGTGTATGTCTAAGTATTACCCGAATGCCATGCCTTCTGGTGGTCATGACAAACCAAACATTCAAATGGTATTTCAAGGCCTCTCTCGGTCATGATAAACCAAGCATTCACAAAATCTGCCAAGCCCTCTCGCGGTCATGCCGTACCATGATTTCACCCCGGGGGGAGGGTGTTGGGGGTACTGAATACATTGCTGGGTTTGGTGGGTTTCCGCCCCCCCCCCACCACCCTCTTTTTTCACCCTCTCACGCTCATGACAAACAAGGCCTTCATGTCGATTACAAAGCCCTCGGGCGGTCATTGCAGACCGATCATTCTTATTCGTCTGCCAATCCCTCTCATGCTCATGACAAAGAAAGCATTCACATCGTCAGCCAAACCCTCTCACGATCATAACGAATCAAGCATTCACATCGTCAGCCAAACCCTCTCACGATCATAACGAATCAAGCATTCACATCGTCAGCCAAACCCTCTCATGATCATAACGAATCAAGCATTCACATCGTCAGCCAAACCCTCTCACGATCATAACGAATCAAGCATTCACATCGTCAGCCAAACCCTCTCACGATCATAACGAATCAAGCATTCACATCGTCAGCCAAACCCTCTCACGATCATAACGAATCAAGCATTCACATCGTCAGAAAAATAGCACTTATGATCTAGAAAAACCAAGCATTCACATCGTCTGCTATCCTTATCATTTTCATAAAGGTATATTGATATGGCTATTACAGATCAAGCTGAATCTACGGGGTCTTCTTCGGCTTGACTAGGGGATGGGGGCTTCTTCGGCTTGACTAGGGGGTGGGGGCGGGCCAGGGGGGAGGGGGGCTTAAAGCGCAGTCGCCCCCGCTGGATCCGCCTCTGCGTTCGATCTTGCACCAAGGCCCGGGGTGGCCACCCTCACTTATGGGCCGTCAAGTACTACGGATACGCAGGCACCCCATATCGATGCTAACAGCATTCATGTCGCGTTTGCAAACGTCATTGAACAGTTGACCTTTTGTCGGCGGCAAACTCGCCATTAAGAATATAATTTAAAATGCGCCCACCTTGCCTATGAGGAACGTGCCTAAACCAGCGAAGATATGTCACGGCAAGAGTAAGAATTCTTGGTAGGCTGTCCTTGGCTAAATACTTCGTCTTTTGTTACGTTTGCCACTTCGTGCATTATGTCATACCTATCGCACATCCGCCGATCCGGATTGTTATTTTCTAAATAACATTCCGTCAAATAATCATGGCGAAGAGATTCTTCGTTCTATGTTGAGAGCGGTATTCACACTTCCGGGTGCCGGGAAACATTTGTAATATTAAATATGCAAATGATGCATTTATGTGCATTGTGGATCATGATGAACCAGATAAAACTCGTATCACCGTCATCAACGGCTCTCCAAAGCAAATACAGTACAAGTTCAGCTCATGAGATAAATAAACCGGTTGTTTAATATTGGTTTAGTACATAAACCCTTGTAATGAGTGTGTTAATTGTGAACATGCAATTTGGATAATACAGCTGGGTATATATTCAGCCCTAATAACCGATAAATGAGGATTTTACAGAATCAAGACTATATTGTGCTCTTCGTATTCGCTTAGAAGGACGAAATCGTTGTCTTAGCTGTTCAACTTTGTTTTGCCCCGTAGATATTTACGTGAACAAAGTGTTATCATACCAGCCGTGTGATTATGCAATCCTCATGTAGGATAGTCTTTACATATCTTGATGGGATACACGTAATATATATTTTAGACGCAATAGGTCATTGTTTAGGGCACGTTTTGTGGACGCAATAGGTCATTGTTTAGAGCACGTTTTGTGGACGCAATAGGTCATTGTTTAGGGCACGTTTTGTAGACGCAATAGGTCATTGTTTAGGGCACGTTTTGTAGACGCAATAGGTCATTGTTTAGGGCACGTTTTGTGGACGCAATAGGTCATTGTTTAGGGCACGTTTTGTGGACGCAATAGGTCATTGTTTAGGGCACGTTTTGTAGACGCAATAGGTCATTGTTTAGAGCACGTTTTGTGGACGCAATAGGTCATTGTTTAGAGCACGTTTTGTGGACGCAATAGGTCATTGTTTAGAGCACGTTTTGTGGACGCAATAGGTCATTGTTTAGGGCACGTTTTGTAGACGCAATAGGTCATTGTTTAGGGCACGTTTTGTAGACGCAATAGGTCATTGTTTAGGGCACGTTTTGTGGACGCAATAGGTCATTGTTTAGGGCACGTTTTGTGGACGCAATAGGTCATTGTTTAGGGCACGTTTTGTAGACGCAATAGGTCATTGTTTAGGGCACGTTTTGTGGACGCAATAGGTCATTGTTTAGGGCACGTTTTGTGGACGCAATAGGTCATTGTTTAGGGCACGTTTTGTAGACGTCATGGGTCATCGGCGTTCAGAGGGGATGACCTATTTTGTCTACAAAACGTCTTGTGGGCGAACTACGCCATCATTTGGGGTATCTTCTGCAGACGCAATATGTTATCGTTTAAGGTATGTTCTGTAGACGCAATAGGTCATCGTTTATGGCATGTTTTGTGGACAATATAGGTGAGCGTTTAATGTATGATTTGTGAGACGGAGCACTATGATGATACCATGAGGAGTATATATGGGATGAGTGACTCTCCGGGATGTTTGTATTTGCCGTCACGCTCCGCTATATCTTCAATCGGCCCGCTAGCGCCGTCCCAGGTGTACAGGGGTGGTTGGTACACACACGGCGTCACCGCTATGTGTGCACGTAGCGATGTGGATCGAGCCGTTACTCTGCTGCCGTACTAACATTGGTGTGATATTGGTGTACTAATATCTTGGCTTGCGGCTATGTTTGTGGCAAACAACAAACGCCTGGTAAGGTTGAAAAATAGGGTTTACTACTAACCCATAAAAATGCAATGGCCTACCGGCAGCGGTACGCGCGTGCGAAACCTGACATTGGCATCGCGCAGCGTATCAGCCTATGTACCTATGTATAGCCCAATTGCTGCCGGCCTGAGACCTAACGCGTGTGTGTGCACCAAAAGTGAGGCAGGAGACACCACCCACACGTGTAATACAAAGTGATGTACGAATAAAAAGAAATTTAGACCAGAAGACAACTCGGCGGCGATTGGAATGGATGGCGGAAAACGAGTGAAATTTGATTGCGAAGTTTTGTGACATTCTCGCAGCCAGTTGGCGACCGAACGCACTTACACTCAGCGTCTGTGTGGTCACATGGCCTCGAATGAGTCACGTGACAGAGGCTGCTTGTTAAGCGTTGCCATCCATGCGCAGGGAGTCACTGAACCTTGCACGAAAAACGTTATGATGGATCTCGTGGCATCAAAAAAAACTGATTTATAACGTAAATCGTGTTATGTTTTTGCGCTGGAAGGTTTAGCACATATACACTGTATGTGTCGTTATTATGTAACGCTTATAAGGAAATATTGCGTGTTTTCGGTAGATATATGTGTGTTCGTGTATGTATTTGCTATAAGTAAGTGAGTAATTTGTTTATTATAGTCACTTATGAGGAATACATCTGATAACATGTAGAGCAGGGCAATACACAATATAAATCCTGACCCAGCCCTACTATACTGGGCGTTCAAGTAACTGTGGAATTTATGATCCCAGTACTGCCGCACATCGCGATGTGAAAAAAAAAGAAAAAAATTTAATAAATTCAGCAAAATATAATAATAATAACCAAAAAAAACAAAAAAACAACAAATAGAAGCAAAGGAAAATAGAATGAGAAAAAAGATAACTCGATTCATTACAGGGCCATTAGGCTAACAGGACCATTAGGCTAACAGGGCCATTAGGCTAACAGGGCCATTAGGCTAAGGGTCCTGTATATGAATAGAGTTATACTTAGCGTGTCTACCCATTCCCCATGCCCCAGCACCATAGTCCGATATTATATATCTTTCGACGATTAACGATGCTATTCAGGCTGTAGATATGTTCAAGACAGTTGAATCCGTTTTGCTCTTCTACAAAAATATCAGCTTCATCACAATACTGCGTAATCCTTCTGCTGAGAACCGCTAATTACACCTTTGCTACGCATGAAATAAGGCATATAGCCTTAACATTCAGTGGCACACACGGGACCATCAGTGCACTCTTTGGGATACGCTGGTCAGCCACTTTTCTAATGTGATTTGCACGTTTCGGTGTGGGTTCGACGTCTGCGTGTGCGTAATGGAATAGTCTGGGTGTTACAATCAGATGAACTGTTCCGTCGTCTTTTTCATTTTATTGATGAGGCATGCCCAGTTTCTGACATACTCCACAGTGTCCATGTATGTTTAACTCACGTCCTGGGATATACCGACGGTTTACTATTCCCCAAGGTTCCGTCACAAATAGAGTTATTTGTCTCTCGGCCATAAAGTGCGGCTGGGCGCCCACAATTACACGCCAAGTTTTCATACTGTAGGCTGACTGTAGACTGCCACGCACAGCTTCCAGATATCAGCTATGAAGCAACAAATATTGTTTTGCCATATTTACTATTCCATTTAAAGCTCACATTGCAGTTTTATAAGTGTGAATACCTTATTGCGCCATGGTATCAACCTTAATCTGTCATAGGTGAAACCTAAGGGGCGGGCGCAATTTATTTATTTAACCAGAAGTGATACTGTCCTGGATCTATAGACTGTACAAGTAAACCTAGTTTCATGTCTGACTTACTGGGAGTTTCATGATTCATGTACATGTCTTTCATAATAATAATACTATCTGAAAAAAGAACAACAATAGATTATGGAATTATAGATACAGACTTCATTTCAAATTTTTATAATATCAAATATACTTTAAACCAAATCAGACCAAATTTTTGTTCCACGTCTGAAACGGCAAAGCGTAGCTTCCAGGTTTCAGAGATGAAAACTAAACAAAGTATAACTCCTGAAATTATTTATACTTAATCAAAGTGGGGGATAACCTGAACTGTGTTGTAATTACCATTTGTATGATCCTGTATGATCGGGCGCGATAAAGATTTCGCCTTCTTATTCATACAGTGCAGTGTTCTGCTGGATCCCTAGCCATATAGGCATAGAGGGCAATAGTCTAGCAGACGCTGCCGCCAAAAAGGCTCTGAATGACGACTTCCTTCCGGTCCAGTTTTCATACTCGGACTTGAAGCCGTACATCCAACATGAAATTACTAAAAATTGGCAGTCGTCCTGGGACGTGCAATCCGCCAATAGATTACAACTGATTCAGCCTACTGTGGGTACCAAACGGCCAAGAATCCGCGGTAGGCGGAGGGACGTTGTCATTCGGAGACTCCGAATTGGACATACGTACCTTACCCATTGCTACCTCCTCAAAGGAGAACCACCTCCCGAATGTGTTCCCTGCCAGGAACCCCTGACAGTGGAGCACATTCTGTTGAGATGCGTTGACTTCCAAGAAACTAGGGATGAATATTACCAAACAACAGATTTAAGACAACTTTTTAATACTGTACCAAATCAAAAGATTTTAGACTATTTATCTGCAATAAATCTGGTCAAATATATGTGAAATCTAGTTAACATATACTGTCAAACAGTACATTTATCTGTATTTCTTAATCTCGAAATTGTGGTTTTAAAAACCAACATCAACATTCATGGGTTTATATTCTGACAATTTATTGACTATGTTTTCACCATTCTTCACTTTCATGGTTGTAAGACATCTTTCTCTATCATAATATTTGATATCCTCAGGGTTTTATACCTATTGATCGTTTCCACATTGACTACATTCATGGTTTTATTTATATCTACTTGACCCTTTATCACTTTTGCAATTGTTTTATCCTCAATATCACATGTAGTAATTTTCAGGGTTTTAGTATTGACTGCGGGGTTATTTATAAGGAACTAAACCAGTATGGCACGATATAGCTTTACTGGCTAAAAAGTGCCGTTCATCCATAATCAAATCAAATCAAATCTTATTCATACAGTGCTGTCTCTGCTTGAGATTGTATTTGCAAACAAAAAACCTTACTCATGTGGGTAAACATTTCAAAGGGCATGGCTCCGCCATATATAGCCCTATAACTCAGTGGCAATTGACTGATATAAACTTAGAGATAATTAAGCACGTAAGTGCCCATGGATGATTGATATGTCCCATCGATGACCACGGTCAATTAAATAAAAAGTCTAAAATCAGATTTATGTTTGAAGCATCAAATCAAACCAAATGTATAAAACCCTGAAATGAATAATTTATGCAAGTGCACAATGAAATGACATTCTGGTTACGCAACATATGTGGTGGTCAATTTGACCCAAGGTCCGGTCACAATGCAGGGAAATCTAAAAGTGTAAATAAAAGAGAGGCTGCAGTCGTTAGGTGAAACAAGCAACGGATGACAAAAATAATCACATAATAAAATACAATAATAATGTAAGACTTGATAGGATATCATGGATATCTCTTGAAGCAGCACCCTTAACAATAGGCATATTTGCCCCTGATAGACAGATTTATAATCAAGGTACGAAACCCGCTTCAACGTGGCTGCGTTATCAGGATATCATTGCGTTGATCATGTCCGTGCTGACAGCATATCGTTGGCTTCGTCATCTGTGCGTTGTTGTAATGCGCTAAAGTTGGTAGAATTTCGCAATCTCAGGAGTTGCTCATGTAGGCCTATGATTAGAAATGGCTCTAACCCAACTAACTGTTTGTCCAATTGATTAAGGTGATCGTTGCAACTTAATTTTTGGTGATTGTGCGTTCGATGGTGTTACTTTACATGATTGTGTCATTTCTTACGCAGATGGCGAGTGAATAATTACAGCATCAAGTAAACCAGAATTACACCCACAACAGTCATGCTGCACATTCGATCGTGGTGCCACAAGTAAGTACATGGGCCGGTATTAAAAACAATGTTACTAACGAACGGAAAGTGTTTTGCCTCTCTAAGTCGCAATTGACGTGTTCTGATAAATTCTGATAAATGATCAGAAAATTTCGGTCATTTCGGGTTATGAAGGCGGACCGTGTTGTAGAGTATTCTGAAATGTGCAACATCATTTCGCACTGAGAAATAATACAATTAAAAGATCATTAGAATATTTATACAGGCGAACTACAGTTTTTGAGAAATAGCATCATTTTATGGTTCTAGGCAGTGGTAACTACACTATCATAATAGACTAGTATAATTTTCATCCTTTATCAAGGCTCTGTTGTATACAATATGATAATAACTTTTGTATTAGAAGTGTCTTCATATAATGCTGACGTGTTTTTTAGCGTTTTTACCCTCACATTTGCGCTTTGTCATATAATTGACCATAAACATGTATACTTGGATCATGAGCCGTTTCGTGATCTTACATATGTATGACATATTTATGTGTGAATTACTACACATTTACTGCATGCACACGCCATTTATAATAAACTGACCTTTCCAATTCCTCCGAAAGGAGTCTTCGGCGCAAAACGACCAGGCAGTGCATTTCGACCTACATAGATATGTGTTTATATTATATTGCATTGATTTTTTTTACAAGGTTGCTCTGCGGGAACTTGTTCAGGACAACCGCCATATTAGTGACGTCACTCGTCGCCATTATAGTGGTGACGTCAGATACGAGACATGTCACGAGTTACATGCGGGATTCCAGACCGGTGCCACGTAAAGAGCGTACGGCCGTCAGGGTTCAGGCGCTGCGACCAGTCATATCCGGCATTTCCGACGAGGAGTCCCCGCCAGTGGCGCCCCGAAGCGGACGAAATGCAGACGCGTACGTAGAACAACTACCAAGCGACGTGCAAGACGATGCAGCCGACCTCGGAGGACACGACCAGGAGGCCCTAGCTCTCAAAGAAGAGGAGGGCATGGATCTCAAGGAAGAGGAGGGCATGGATCTCAACGATGAAGCGGAAGGGCAAGACGACAATTACGTCGCGGACGACGACGAAAGTGAGCAGGAGGAGGAGAAGGAGGAGGAAGAAGAATTAGAGGACGGGGCTGACGTCCCTGCGGAAACGACACCAGCCGATCAGGAGGAGGAACCACAACTCCCTCCGACATTCCCCCCTGCGCCACCTCAAGCGACTACAAAAAAGGCTCCCCCAAAAGGTTGGCTTCGTTTAGATGGGGTGGGACCGTACGGAAATCATATAATGAAGCTCCTTGCTTGTAGCATAAATATAAATATATAGCAGATAATAAATAAATGAGCATATCGCAACCGCGAAACTAGTTTTAGCCCGCATGGTGCATCTGGCCTTGGCACATATGGCTTTATTGCGTACTACGTCATCATAAGTGGGACATAGCCGCCGTTGTTTGCTTATTTATGAAAATATAAAAGTAACATGCGCGGCATAACAAACAAAATTCATTATATATGTTGATAATTGCTGCGCGAGAGACTTTAACCTTGTACTCAAATTATAAAAATTGCTGCACTTTTGCAACATAGTATTCTTACCGTCTACGCTTTGGTCTCTTCGCAGCTCCGGTTCAGCCCAACCAGGTATCACAGCCTGCAGTCACTCGACTATGTACCCAGACAGAGCGTATGCGCATCTTCAGACGACAATGTGATAAAGTAAATCTCCGCCAAAGCAATTACAATAAGACTTTGCCTTTGCTTGGTAAACTCCTCGTCGATGACGACCACCAAGTCATTATGCAAGACTTTGCCAAGGCTGGCAGCTCCACGTGGCGCGCCATCTTGATTCGAGCAAGCAAGAAATTCGATAACAGAAGCTGGAAGGTGGGGGTCGTGCACAGTACTGGACGCTTGGCCAAGTTTGGGGTACGGCCTCTGTTGTCCTACAAAAGGGAAGAGGCTCTCTATCGCCTCAACAATTACTTCAAGTTCATCGTCGTGAGACACCCGTTCGACAGACTGGTATCGGCGTGGAGAGATAAGTTTATCATGGACAACGGTCCTTTCACGGGCAGAGGCAAGATCATCGCTCACATGTACAAGCGCGAGCCATTCACAAACCGCACGGAGGAAAAATACTGGAAGAACAAGGCCTTCTTTAGAGAATGGGCCACGTACGTAGCGGACAATAATGCCAAAAACGAACATTGGAATCCGTTCTGGTGGCGGTATCCATGCACTGTTCAGTGGGACGCGATTGTCAAGTTGGAAACCGTAAAGCGGGACGCTGTGGAAGTGTTCAGAAGGCTGGAGTTTAAGGACGGCGTTCCTGTGTACCATTCGCATCAAGAACGCTCGGAATTGTACCAGCTCGACAAAAGTTTGCCGGATTTTAAGGGCATCCTTCCAAGGGCCTTGAATGGTTTCAATCAAAAATGGGGACCGGATATGAGCATATTCGGTTACAGTTGGGACCAGAAGGCGCTGACAGCAAAGTGCGGCGCGTCTGTTGACGACAACGGTAACGATGTGTGCTGCTGACACCAAAATGTGCCTGTTGAGAACAATGGGGACTATGAGTGCTGATGACAGCAATGTGCGGCGTATCTGTTGAGAACAATGGGGACTATGAGTGCTGATGACAGAAAAGTGCGGCGCGTCTGTTGACGACAACGGTAACGATGTGTGCTGCTGACAGCAAATTGCCTGCTGACAGGAAAGCACGCCAGCCACTGGGCCATCGGAGCGGACCCTTCACGTTTACAAGTTTATCGCCCCAACCCACTGGACCATCGGGACGGACCATTCACGTTTACAAGATTATCGCCCCAACCCACTGGACCATCAGGGCAGACCCTTCACGTGTACAAGTCTATCGTACCAACCCACCAGGCCATCGGGGCGGACCTTTCACGTTTACAAGTCTATCGCCCCAACCCACTGGACCATCGGGACGGACCCTTCACGTTTACAAGTCTACCGCCCCAACCCACTGGACCATCGGGACGGACCCTTCACGTTTACAAGATTATCGCCCCAACCCACCACACCATCGGGGCGGACCCGTCACGTTTACAAGTCTATCGCTCAATAGCACGTACCCGTCTCATTCAGAAGTCCATCATGTTTAATAACGACACAACAAGTAAGTTTTCAAGCCCAGTTGAAAATAGGGCTTAAAAAAGGCAAAGGTGAATGCACAGCGCCGACATGGAAGATGACTGCACAGCGCCGACACAGCGCCGACATGGAAGATAACTGCACAGCGCCGACACAGCCCCGACACAGTGTCCACACAGCGCCGAGACAGCGCCGACACAGCGCCGAGACAGCCCCGACACAGTGTCCACACAGCCCCGACAGTCTCCACACAGCGCCGAGACAGCCCCGACACAGCGCTGACACAGCGCCGACACAGCGCCCATAGAGCGCCCTACCCGTCTTTACACTACCCTGCCTTGTGTATCAGCCGTTGTAAACAATGGACAAACAAGAAATGATAAATTTACGTAGCATATTTTATTATTCCTTTGTGTTATTATCTTTTTATCGACTATGATAGCATCCGCCGCATGGGAACGATACATTTAAGGGTCGGTGTGGGTGGAAGTAGGACGGTAGGACGAGCTCCGTGTATTTAATACAGCAAAATACATATTTTATCATTTTGAAAATCACCTGATACCGTGCGTTGTTGGGCTTATGTATGTAAATGTATGCACATGTATTAGATATAATGGAGCCCTAGCGGAATGAGTCGAAGGCAGAGAGTGGCAAGAAAGGATTAGACGTGGCCTGTCTCCGGCAAGGCGACTCTTCGGTGTAATTTGGAAAGGTAGGTGGGGGGTGGGGAGGTACGACGGGCGCTGAACGGGTGAAGGCGGGGGACGCCCAACGGGGTTGAGAGGCATGGGGGACGGGTGGAGGATAGT
This sequence comes from Arenicola marina, assembly GCA_964019135.1. Lineage (NCBI taxonomy): Eukaryota > Metazoa > Annelida > Polychaeta > Arenicolidae > Arenicola > Arenicola marina. The sequence continues at coordinate 15,634,311 of OZ025263.1, forward strand.
GGAAAAACGGGGGCGATGGGGTGTGAAGGCGTGCAGGAAGAGGGTGCGGTCCTAAACGCTAACCGCTTGGGTCTGAAAACTGAATAAAATATTTGACCTGTCGCGTTGAAAAACATGTATTAAACATCAACACCGCAATAAGTTTATAATTATAAGCCTGTCGGCAATGACTACAATATCTTAAAGAATTTGTCAAACGAAGATGTTCACATTTCTTATCATTGCCTTATGGGAAAATGTACCTCGAATTGTGCAAAATTGGCGGTACAGACACCCTAAACGCGGCACCACACCTGAGGATCAATATACCATTGCGGGCGTACGCTGACGAGATCACTTTCAACCTGAGTGGCCCCCCATTGGAGTGCCCCCAACTTCCGTCACTACCCCCCCCCCCTCCCGTCCCTAGGCCTCCCCACCCCCGCCCTCCGGCCCCCAGGGCCCCAGCGGCCTACAGCACAGACTCAGTGTCATGCACGCTGACTTGACGGCTATGATTCAACATACACGGTGACAGGGACTTGACTGTACCGACAGAACCAATACCAGTCTGCATGTAGAGTACACGGGTTGGAGAGGAGTTGGCATAAGCGGCCCGCGGAATCCACTGCATGTCCTACGCCATTGGTAAGCTTACCATTCTCGTTTCAGGCCACCAATCTTGTGGGTTGTATTTCATGCTCAGGATTGTTCTTCGTGGCACTATGCAGTTTTGCCCCACAGTAATTTAGTTCCGTATTTTGTTCCTGGTACTGTGTAGTTTAACCCCATACTAATGTTGTCGTGTATTTTCTGCGTGGCATTACATGTACACACAACTCTTGCTCATAAGCCATTGGTAAACGTTTTATTCTCCTTTTAGGCCAAAAAGCTTGTTGATTGTGGATTGTGTTTCCGACTCAGAATATTGATTTGTGGCACTATCTAGTTTGCCCCCACAGTAATGTTCTTCATGAGATTACATGTACCAGGGGCGGATCCAGAATTTAGGGGGTGGATGGGTGGCTTGAATTTCGCGATTACAGTGCATAGGCGGCGGAAGCTGGGGTGGCGACTGGCCCTTCTTCAGCATCAGGTTTCTCTCTTCTAGTCTCCAATCCTGTGATTCCAGATAGCAATATTATTTCAACGACTACGAAGAAACTGTCGCTTCGATTTCGCAGAAGTTTCAGCATTTTATAGGGATGGTCATGAAAAAGTGACATGCCAAATATTATCAAGATCGAACGGGCAGTTATTGTGTTGTTGCCTATGAAGCGCGAGTAATTCGAGGCATTACAACGACAAAACCATCGTCTCGACGAGTCTTGCAATTACATGCTAATCTTTATTTTAGTGATACTGTAAAACGTGTCTCTTCGATTTCCCTGAAACTTCAGTATTTGATTTGATTTGATATATTGTTATGAGGGATTGATATGCTAAATATACTAGCAATCGAATGGGTAGTGACCCCCCACCCCTTGATGACAAAGCCAAGAGATGCGCGGGATATGCACTCATGATCTTTGCCACATTGTATCGTTTATTTCCTTACTGACGTCATAGCCATGGATGTACGCACTGACCGTGGCGAGCGAGCACACTGTCAGCAGTGCGGTCTTAACTTTGTCTTTTCTTTGGCTAAATATAGGCTAATGTTAAAAGTACAAAATGTTATTCCGACTGACCCAGTGCCACAGTGGGTTCGTCATATGCATAGATATCTGTTTATGGACTTGCCCGTTGTTTCGCCTGCCGGCTTGCAGAGGTGGATTTGATACTTAAATGGATTAAATCGGCAAATGTAAGTGTAGTCTAGCCTTGTGTTAACGTTAAACTTTGTGAAAATGCACACAATCTAACAGTCATGACTGGGGCAGTGGGGGCCTATATCTGTACAATTACAGTTTTTTTTATAGATCTAGTTTGTGGGAAACAGGCGCCGGATTACATAAATCTATATGAATCCGTATTTGAATCGGCTTTATAGGAATAAACCCAGTCATTCCCTGCAAACTGTTTGTTTGCTCATCTCCAAGATATGGATCCTAATTAGCTTTGGCGTTGCGTAGGGAAATCTTTGCAGAACAATGCTAAATGTTAACAATTCTATGACGATTTTGCCCTTATTAGGCAACGCACATTTGCAAGACTCGCGATCTCGCATAAAGAATTTGCTTGAGAATTTACTTCTGTAGGACTTTACTTGGGAATGTTTGTGAAACGGCTCTCTGGTAAATTCCTTACGGAGTAGTTTCTTTTTACTTAAGCAAATATATTGTCTACCTTATAAGGAATGTTTGTGAACACGGCCCCAGCTCGTTTTTAACTAGTACATAACATATCTTTATATCAATGTGTGTCTAACATACCTGCAGTGTGCGGCAACTATTTTCTCGCACTATATATAAAATAAAATCAATATGATACACTGATTCAGTAATACCACTATATTATTTTTATTAACAAATCGCGTGCCTGAGCGAACTGCTTGGACCTTAGCCCTGTTGATGGCCTCCAGGCATGTCCGCTCCCGAGGTATTCCTTTCCGGTATGTAGCAATATGTATAGAATTATGAGCACAAGCCTGCTGCATGAGTAGAAGTAAGTACACATGAATCAGGTTAGACTGCTTGGCATTGGCAGTATACAATCATTGAAACTGCACACCGTGCGGACCACGAGCGCTTAACTTCTTCGTTGATTATCAGTCACCACGCGGTCATCTGCACTAAGCCCCACCTCTCATAGTCTATATATAACACCACGCGGTCATCTGCACTAAGCCCCACCTCTCATAGTGTAGACTATGAGAGTTGGGGCTTAGTGCAGATGACCGCGTGGTGACTGATAATCAACGAAGAAGTTAAGCGCTCGTGGTGCGGACATCCTATTTGCATTATTTGCCATATCTCAATTATCATCCTCTTACACAGTGGGAAGAAATGTGGCGCTTTGTGAAAAGCTTTTGGAGGGGGTAGGGGGGGGGGGCGTCGGCATTCTTAGGAATTGTTCAGAGCAATTTTTTTACCAATTTTTTTGGCTTGTCGGTCTTTTTAGTCTACAAGTTCGCTTGTTTGACATCACCCACCCCATAGGAGGCGTGGGAGGAGGGGGCAGGGGCGTAGGGGAGGGGTGGGGGGGGGGGGTAGGATACAGAGGGATTTTTTATTTTATTTTAATAATATTTTTTTTTACGATTTTTTTGTACTTAATATGCTTTTTTGAGTGAAAATGTATTTATATTGACATCACCCAACCGCTGAGAGGCGTGGGATGGGGGCAGTTAGCCACGGAGGGGGGGCGGGGGGGGGGTCGGCATGCTGAGGAATTTTTGTTCAAATTTTGTAGATAACATTTTTTACCGATATTTTTGGCTTGTGGGTTATTTTAGTCTACAGGTTCGTTTGTTTGACATTATCCACCCCCTAGGGGGCGTGGGAGGAGTGGGGTAGGGGTGGGGTGGGGGGAGGGCTAGGATACAGAGGGATTTTTTTATATTTTAATAAAATCTTTGATTTCTTGTACTTAATATTGGTTTTTGAGTGAAAAGGTTTGCTTCATTGACACCACCCGACCGCTAAGAGGCGTGGGATGGGGGCGGTTAGCTACGGAGGGGGGGGGGGGTAGGGCCTTAGTGGGGGAGGGGGTCGGCATGCTGAGGATTTTTTTAGAGCAATTTTTTTACCGATTTTTTGGCTTCTGGGTTATTTTAGTGTACAGGTTCGCTTGTTTGACATCACCCAACCCCTAGCGGGCGTGGGAGGAGGGGGGTAGGGGCGTAGGGGAGGGGTGGGGGGAGGGTTAGGATACAGAGGGATTTTTTATTTTATTTTATTTCTTTATTTATTTCTTGTGCGTTACAAGTTAACCTCCAAGTCTTCTATTGCATCGCCCATATAAGTCTTACTTAACTCCTGCGCTGAAGTGTGCGGGGGTAGCAGGGATGTTTCTGTATTACTACATATCTGGTCTATATATATACATACCTCGACAACACAAGTCAGACACATTCGATATATTTTAATGTATTTTATTACTCGATGCTTGTCTTATCTGTGAAAGATAAAACGTAACTCACGTTAAGGGAATAATTGTGATATCGACTGCATTCAGTCATTCATGCCCGGTGTAAAGCAAATTACGTCGAGCTCAGATGTGATGCATTAGGCAAAGTGCAGATTAGTGTAGGCTCTTGTTCAGTAAATTAATATGTTCTTCAAAGCACCGCAGATAAGAAAATCCATTTAATCTATACTTTGATCCTCTTACCGGGAATCGCTCACAGAGATGTTTACGCGGCAAAGGGTTATTATACAATTGTTTTCTGTATTAAAATAACCAGCAAATTATAAATCGCAGCTCTTAATGTTACAGATTTACATATCGTAAGCTACATGCAATATTAAATAGCCTGACATTGCAGAGATTTTGGATGTAAACTTAAATCTAGTCCTAGATCTACCTGAAATTTGAGGACAGTTCATCTATACTTTATGAAAATCTAACGCACTTGGCTGGAAGGAAAATTGGAGGAATATTTGTAAGAATCCGTAAATCACACAGAGCTCCAAAAATATGGAAGTCCTTAAATCAAATTTACTAGGCCTAAGTGGATCTGGTACCCCCCCCCCCCCCCCCCCCCCACACACACACTAAAGCCTAGGCATAGCCATGGAAAAAGAGTGTTAAAAGTGGGATGACACAGTTGAACAGTCATTTAGCGGAGATACTCTAAGCATTAATGGAAATATCTTTGGCTACATTCCACATCCATGAGCCTGATCAGACTAACAATGCCTAGTTTACAGATCTTCACACACGCAATTGACACTGGTTGAGCTGTCAAACAGTCAGTGACAATGACAGTTCGCCCGTCAAAACATAAACAAACATGGTCAGGGACTAATCTCAATTGTTCGCCGAAACCTCATAGAAAAGACACTTACCTCTCTTTGTCCCTGGGGAATTGAAAGAAGGAAATATCTCCTCTTGTTCCTTTATAATTGTGGCAATTCCATGCCGCACAAATTGTGCCACGACCGGACTTCCAGCGGCTACGACCTGCGTCCATTTTGCCGTCTGCACCGAGTTGACCGAGCGCTGATTAACCCACCCCGCTAGGCGGCGCGCGCGCATGTCTTGTTACCGTTTTACGTCGCGCTTTCGCTTCTTTCTCATACAAGTTCTTTGGTAACTGTAACCGCCCCCGTGCAGGCTACGAGACCAGCTTCAACGTGGCTGCGTTATCAGGCTAATGTACCCTCGTAATAGCATCGCGTGCACGCATATCCTCGCAGCATGAGACGTGACATTAGTTGGTATTTTAGGGCCATGTGTGCACATTAAATTCGAACCCCGGACCTACTGATCTGTTTAGTGCGCTTACCACTACACCAAGAAGGCCCCTCTGCCTCACCCCCCTATCCAGAGTGTAACATTGCGTTGATCATGTCCGCGCTGACAGCATAACGTTTGTCTCGTTATCTGTTCGATGATGTAATGCTCTAAAGTTCCGTTGGTAGAACTTCGCAATCTCTGGAGTTGGTCATGTAGGCCTATGATTAGAAATGGCTTTAAACCTACTAACTCTTTGTCCAATTGATTAACGTGATCGTTACAACTTGATTGGGGTGACTGTGTGTTCGATGGTGTTACTTTACATGATTGTGTCATTTCTTACGCAGATGGCAAGTGAAAAATTACAACATCAAGTAAACCAGAATTACCCCCACAACAGTCATGCTGCACATTCGATCGTGGTGCCACAAGTAAGTACATGGGCCGGTATTAATAACAATGTAGCCTAACGAACGGAAAGTGTTTTGCCTCTCCAAGTCCCGTTTGTCGTGTTCATGATCAAAGGATAATGTTAACGATGTTGGCACAGTTCTAATTCTAATAGATGATAAGAACATTTTCGGGTTATGAATACGGACCGTGTTGTAGATTATTCTCAAATGTGCAACATCATCTCGCACCGAGAAAAACTATATTTAATGACCGCTGAGATGTTTATGCAGGCGAATACAGCTTTTTGGAAAAAACATCATTTTATGGGTTTAGGCATTTTATGGGTACGCTATCATAATAGACTAATTTTATTCAAAATGGGTGATACAATTATCAAGGATTTGTTGCATACAATATGATAATAACTGTTGTATGGAGGAAGTATTAGAAGTTTCTTCTTGTTGTTTCGTAATGTTGACGTGTCTTTTTTAGCGTTTTACCCTCACATTTGCGATTTGTCATATAATAGACCATAAACATGTATACTTGGATCGTGATCAGTTTCCTGATCTTACATATGTATGATATATTTATGTGTGAATTACTACACATTTACTATATGCACACGCCATTTATAATAAACTACCTTTTCCAATTCCTCTGTAAGAAGTCCTTACTCTCAAAACGACCAGGAAGTGCACTTTGACCTACATAGATATGTGTTTATAGGTCTCTTAATGGCATTTTTTTTAACACGGTTGCTCTGCAGGAACTTGTTCAGGACAACCGCTATATTAGTGACGTCAATCGCCGCCATTATCGTGGTGACGTCAGATACGAGACATGTCACGAGTTACATGCGGGACTCCAGGCCGGTGCCACGTAATGAGCGAACGGCCGTCAGAGTTCAGGCGCTGCGACCAATCATATCCGGCATTCCCGACGAGGAGTCCCCGCCAGTGGCGCCCCGAAGCGGACGAAACGAGGAGTACGGAGTACAACTACCAAGCGACGTGCAAGACGATGCAGCCGACCTCGGAGGAAACGAGGGTTGGTTTTGTGGTTTGTTTTGGTCTCTGATAAAACTTTAAACGGAAACCATATACTGAATGAAGCTCGTAGCTTGTAACATAAATATATAGCGGATAATAGATAAATGAGCATATCGCAACCGCAATATTAGTGTTAGCCCGTAAGGTGCATCTGGCCTTCATGCATGTGGCTTTATTGCGTACTACGTCATCAAAATTGGGACATAGCCGCCGTTGTTTGCTTATTCATCAAAATATAACAGTAACTTGTGCGGCATAACATAAAAATATATATGTTGATAATTGCTACGCGAGAGACTTAAACCGTACTCAAATTATAACCATTTGGTGCACTTTTGCAACATAATTTTCTGACCGTCTACGCTTGGGTCTCTTCGCAGCTCCGGTTCCTCCCAGCCAGGTATCACAGCCAGCAGCCACTCGACTATGTACGCAGACAGAACGAATGCGCATCTTCAGACGGGAATGTGATAAACTAAATCTCAGCCAAAGCAATTACAACAAGACTTTGCCTTTGCTTGGTAAACTGCACGTCGATGACGACCACCAAGTCATTATGCGAGACTTTGCCAAGGCCGGCAGCTCCACGTGGCTCGCCATTTTGATCAGAGCGAGCAAGAAATTCGATAACAAGAGCTCGAAGGTGGGGGTTGTGCACAGTACTGGACGCTTGGCCAAGTTTGGGATACGGCCTCTGTTGTCCTACAAAAGGGAAGAGGCTCTCTATCGCCTCAACAATTACTTCAAGTTCATCGTCGTGAGACACCCGTTCGACCGACTGGTATCGGCGTGGAGGGATAAGTTTATCATGGACAACGGTCCTTTCACGGGCAGAGGCAGGATCATCGCACACATGTACAAGCGTGAGCCATTCACCAACAGCACGGACGAAAAATACTGGAAGAACAAGGCCTTCTTTAGAGAATGGGCCACGTACGTAGTGGACAAAAATGCCAAAAACGAACATTGGAATCCGTTCTGGTGGCGGCATCCATGCACTGTTCAGTGGGACGCGATTTTCAAGTTGGAAACCGTAAAGCGGGACGCTGTGGAAGTGTTCAAAAGGCTGGATTTTAAGGACGACGTTCCTGTCTACCATTCGCACCAAGAACGCTCGGAATTGTACCAGCTCGACAAAAGTTTGCCGGGTTTTAGGGGTATCCTTCCAAAGGCTTTGAATGCTTTCAATAAAAAATGGGGACCGGATATGAGCATATTCGGTTACAGTTGGGACCAGAAGGCGCTGACAGCAAAGTGCGGCGCATCTGTTGACGACAAAGGTAATGATGTGTGCTGCTGACACCAAAGTGCGGCGCGTCTGGGAGACAGTCAAATTGCGGTGTGTCTGTTGGGAACAACGGTGAATATTAGTATATCAACGACGACCTACCCAAAGCCATGCAAATGGAACGGCGCAAGCTCCTGCCTATCATGAAGGCGGCGAGAAAAGATGGTAAACGTGCTAACCTGGTTCAGAACAAACTTATCGTTGATGGTAAAAGCTACAAATGGGAGACACGGTCTTCCTTGCCGCAGAGCTGGTTGGAAAACATCGACCCGAAAGATTCCCCGGAGGTAGTTTTTGAAATCACCCCGATGCACTGACGCGGACGAGTGGAAAAGCTGAAGTACAACTCATGGATTAACTCACAACAGCTGTGATGACACAGAGTTTACGACTCCGGGTGCATTGGTCCACAAGCGGTGAAACTGTTGGATGACATGCAGAGGCGTTTGTGGTTGGAAAGTGTCTGTTTTGATGGGACATTTGAGACATGACCCATCATGTTGACGAACATATCTACCGCTCAGACATGACAAGGTGTTTCGTATATATATGGTGTGCTAAGCCTGCGTACAGTAAGTAGCTTAACTCTATTAAGCCTAATAAGTGCTACAAGTTGTATCGTAAGTACTATAGTATCAAGGCTGGTAAGCCTCATTCTTTTCGTTTTCTCCATTTAACTCGCTAAGCTAGAGGTAGTTTAAGTCTGAAGACTAAGGCTATAACTAAATATTTCGTTGATTTGATACTGCATCTAATGTTTTGTGAAGTTTTGTTAAACAGTACTGCAGTGAAATGTCTGTATTATGCAATGTACATGGTTAACGTCACAGTGATAGAGGTTATGTCTGTTACACATGACTTTCAATATTGAGATTATATGTGTGAACGTGCGGAGAATAAGGCAGAATTTAAAACGATTATCGTTATTTAGATATTTTCATAAATTTTATGAAAACTACGTAGTGTTTTTACAAGAAACTCACAGTGTGGTGACAGACGAGGTTAGGTGGAAAAGAGAATGGGGAGGGGAGATTGAATTCAATCACTTTGCCGCAGACAGTAGAGGTGTATGCATACTGTTTCCTCCCAGTGTTGATTATACGGTAAAAGACACCTACACAGACAAAGATGGCCGGATATTGCTTGTTAAATTGTGACTCAATGAAACTGAAATAACTATAGCAAATATCTACGCTCCAACTAAGGATCATGATAATTTACAATGTGCCCTTTTAGAAACCCTATGGGAGCAGACAAGAAATGTCGCAGGAGATAATATTGTAATAGGAGGCGATTTCAATATTACTCTTGATCCTAAATTAGACAAAAAAGGGCAGTGTTGAGAAAGGCTCCAAATACCGAACGAAACTGAAGGAATTTATAAATGATCAAGAATTGTGTGAGATCTGGAGGACAAATAACCCAGGTGTGAAACAATATACATGGGAGTCGGCAGATGGAAGAAGTAAAAGTAGACTAGATTTCTATCTAGTGTCTGATTTTTTAAGACCCCAGGTTAAATCTGCACGTATTGATGTTTCATTTAAATCTGATCACAAAGCCATTTATTTACATCTTCAAGGACGTCTTTTTCAGCCAACAGGTCCAGGTTTCTGGAAGTTTAATGCCAGTCGACTAGGTGATTACGAATATATAACTAATATGAATGAACTTCTCAACACAGCTAAAGTTAAATACGCATATATGGAAAACAAAGGTTTAAAATGGGATGTTATCAAATGCGAAATAAGGGAGTTTACTATATCATTTTCTAAATTTAAAGCAAATCAAGCTAGAGACAGGGAAAAGGAACTTTTAGAACGCCTATATGCTTTGGAACATATGTCAGATAAATTTATCAAAGATAATGACCTTTTGACCTCAATGAAAACTGAATTAGAAGAGATATCAAATGTTAAAACCAAAGGAGCTATAATACGTTCCAGAGCCACTTGGGCTGAGCAGGGTGAACGGTCGACAAAGTATTTCCTTGGACTGGGAAAGAGGAATTATAACAACAAATGTATGCTAAAACTGAAGCTTAATGACACCAATACAACTGCAGTTCCGGCTGAAATACTAAAGGAAGAATTTATGTTTTATAAAAATCTCTACTCCTCCAAAAGGGAACCTTTACCAAAAACGAGATATCAAGCTCTAAGTGAAGCGTTTTTAACTAATCCTGATATTCCACAGTTAAGCGAAGCAGAGCAGGAGCTATGCGAATTAAATTTTTCAGTGGAGGAACTGGGTAGAGCTATAAAAGACTCTAAAAATAATAAAACTCCAGGCACTGATGGGTTGACAGTCGAATATTATAAATTCTTTTGGAAACAGTTATCAGAGTTAGCGACAGAGAGCTTGAATTATGCTCTAGATCATGGACATTTCTCTATGGATCAAAAAAGAGGCCTCATATCATTAATTCCTAAAAAAGACAAAGGTAGGGCACGTTTGAAAAATTGGAGGCCTATATCACTGTTAAATGTCGATTACAAAATTGCTACAAAGGCCCTAGCTAAGAGAATGCAACCTCTACTAACTAAATTAATCCACTCGGACCAAACTGGCTATATAAAAGAAAGATACATTGGGGAGAACATTAGACTTATCTCAGATGTTCTAAGAATCTCAAGCGCAAGGAACATACCAGGATTAATTCTCCTAATAGATTTTAAAAAAGCCTTTGACTCTGTTGAATGGGCATATATTGACGAGACTCTTGCATCTTTTAACTTTGGCCATAGATTTAGGAACGCTGTGAAAACCCTTTATGGGGGAAGCCTGAGTTGCGTGATGAATAATGGTTACACAACTGAATGGTTCCGCTTACAACGGAGTGTGAGGCAGGGGTGCCCGTTAGCGCCTTTCTTGTTTGTCTTAACAGTAGAACTCCTGGCTATTGCGGTCCGACGAGATGACAGCATTAAAGGTATTAAAGTAGACGAAAGACTAGTAAAACTATCACAGTTAGCGGACGACACCTCATCGTTCCTGGCTAATGAAAAATCCGCAGAAAATCTTTTGAAAAAAATCAATGATTTCTCCAAAATATAAGGTTTAAAGTGCAATTTAGAGAAAACAGAAGCCATCTGGATTGGATCTAATGCAAGCAACTGTCCCGGAACTTTAAAAGTCAAATGGTGTAAAACTCAGTGTTTCTCTACATTAGGAATAGTTTTCAATTTAGACGAATATGAGATGGCAACTTTAAATTTAAATTTAAAAGTGTCTTAACCTCTGGAAAATGCGTGAATTAACTCTAATAGGTCGAATCTTTGTCTTGAAATCCCTGGCACTGTCGAAGCTAACATATATAGCAACGAACATGTATCTACCAACCCAAACAATAAATGAAATTCAGAGTGTAATAAATTCGTTCCTCAACACCTAAAGTTAAAATACAAGTTATGGCTCAGCCAATAAATGAAGGAGGCTTGAAAGCTCCTATCTATATTAACCAAGTTAAATCACTCAGATTAAGTTTTATTAAGAGAATTTGCAATGATGAAAAGAAAGCATGGAAGGACTGCGCACAGACTTTCTTTCCATATATACTAATGAATAATTTATTTAACACCAGATGCGCGGTTCCTGCCTCGTTTTAAAATTATTTACCAATGTTTTATAAAGAACTTCGCTTCTGGGCTGAGTTAAAGTCAAAGAAGGCCCCTGTTACAAAAAGCGAAATTTTATCCGAGTCGCTATGGTTTAATCCGTTTATTAAAATAAATGGCAATACAGTGTTTTATGAGCATTGGTACAGCAAACGCGTCAAGACTATACATGACATCATTGGCGGTGATAATTCGCTGCTCTCAGATGACCAGTTAAGGTTGAGATATGGAGTACATTTTCACTTTTTAGAATACTATGGCCTGAGGTCAGCTATACCCCGCAGTTGGAAGATAACTCTCCAAGGTGGAGAAAGAATAGGCTCGATAAATCTGAATTGTGAAACAGAATACACATGTAGAAGTATTTATTGGAAACTCACTCCGAAACCAATAACTATTATACAGCGCAATAAATGGATGGAAATGTTTAGTTTTTCAGAAAATGAATGGTCTAATTACTGTTTATTACCTTTTAAAAATAGTTTTGAGACCAAATTACAGTCGTTTCAATTCTCTGTACTATATAGGTTTGTACCATATAAGAGCCGGCTGCATAAAATGGGATCGGTAGACAGCAACATCTGTGACTATTACTCGGAAATCGACACCATAACACACAGATGTGTGCAATGCCCTGTGGTAAAACGTTTCTGGAATTGTTTTGTGCACTGGTGGGAAAATATAATTAAGGACAGGATCGATCTGTCGGAAAAACGAATAATTCTAGGTGATGGGACGGACAATTATACATTAAATAACTGCTTGTTGCTTGGAAAACATTTTATTCATACACAGAAATGCAAGACCCAACCAATCAGCTTCCCTGGGTTTAAGGTAATCTTGCAGTACCATATTCTTATGGAGAAACACATCCTACTAATGAGAGGGCAGGCAAATATATTTCAAGAAAGATGGGGTGTCTTTTTTCAGCCTCCTTCATCTGAGTCCTAATTTAATTTATCAAGCTCAAGTAAATGGTGTATGTGTTATGCTATCGTCAACTGCGCAACGACGTTCTGTAACAAAACTGTATTGGAACAATATTGTATGACTATCATTTCAAAAAAAAAAAAAAAAAAAAAAAAACGGTGAATATTAGTGGTGCTGATAGCAAATTTGGTCGCGCATGTTGGCGGCAACGGTGACGATAGACCATAGTTGATTAATTATGTAAAGATTTTAACACTGGTGTGAATGCTGTCATTGCCAATTTCGGAATTTCTTAACTTAAAGACAAAGGGGCGGCTGTTTTTAGCGTTTTGTACTTGCTTGTGGGATTTTCAATACCTTTCTGTTAAGAAGGTTTATAGATCCTGGCGTAAAGCGGTCACTAAGATTTTTAATCTGCCCCCACTTACCCATGGCCAAATCGCGGATTGTCTGCCAGTGCAGCTAGAATTATCTTGTCGACTGTCTTCTTTTATTTCCGGCCCTCCATGGAAGTGATTCCAATATGTCGACATCTCTAAATCTCATAATGGCAAACCAAAGGGTTGATTTATCATATTTTATCTCTTTGAATGTTGATTTTAAATCATGTTTACGCCACGCTTTACGCTATTCTTACCCCCTTTGTACAAAATAAAATGCGCTTATGTTTATGAAATAAACAATAATAATAATTATAATTATTATAATAGACTTGCAACCGAGCACATGCATAGAAAACGAGCTCTCGATTTACGGTGCCGTTAGGCTCTCAGATGGCCAGAGCACTCAATGCGAGCGCGCTCTAGCCCACTGAGCTATCGCGCCGGCCCTGACGGACCGACTGAAGGCGTCTACACGCCTAGTCATCGTCGGAGGGGGCAACGACTGCTTCCATGGCCGCGATTCCCTGGACACCATCGTGGAGCGCTTTAGCAAGCTCATCCGGGCTGACAAGGACATAGCTGCCTCCGTGATGGTGTCAAACCATCTGTCCACGACTTGACAAGGACACGATGGAACGCACGGACATGGTCAACTCCGGCCTGCAAGGACTATGCGACGACAGGGGGCGCGAATTTACCGCCAACTCCCCCCTGTTTAGGTTTAATGACGGATCCTTCAAAGACGGATACATGACGCACGGCGCGACACATCTGACGTGCAAGGGCCGGAACAGACTCGATAACATCAACAGACGATGCGGACAAGGACAAAGACGTCTGTTCCCGACCCCGTAAAACCCCCAAGGACCACGACGGACGTAGACGCGCACGGGGCCAGGGCAACCGTGACGGAGACGACTGGACCCAGGGAAAGCGAAGGAATCGTCACTGAGCCGATTGGACGCGGGGACAGCGACGGCACCCAACACGACGAAAAACGACAGACAGACCGATCCCGCGCGACAGACAGATCCCGCGCGACAGACAGATCCCGGGCGACAGACAGATCCCGCGCGACAGTCAGATCCCGCGCGACAGTCAGATCGCGGGCGACAGACAGATCCCGCACGACAGACAGATCCCGCGCGACAGTCAGATTCCGCGCGACAGACAGATCCCGCGCGACAGTCAGATCCTGCGCGACAGACAGATCCCGCGGGACAGTCAGATCCCGCGCAACAGTCAGATCCCGCGCGACAGACAGATCCCGCGCGACAGTCAGATTCCGCGCGACAGACAGATCCCGCGCGACAGTCAGATCCCGCGCGACAGTCAGATCCCGCGCGACAGTCAGATCCCGCGCGACAGACAGATCCCGCGCGACAGTCAGATTTTGCGCGACAGACAGGTCCCGCGCGACAGTCAGATCCCGCGTGACAGTCAGATCCCGCGCGACAGTCAGATCCCGCGCGACAGTCAGATCCCGCGCGACAGACAGATCCCGCGCGACAGTCAGATCCCGCGCGACAGACAGATCCCGCGCGACAGTCAGATCCCGCGCGACAGACAGATCCCGCGCGACAGTCAGATCCTGCGCGACAGACAGATCCCGCGCGACAGTCAGATTCCGCGCGACAGTCAGATCTTGCGCCACAGTCAGATCCCGCTCGACAGACAGAACCCGCGCGACTGAGAAGACGAACGACCAGCCTATGTGCTATTACTGCGCGGAGGAAGGACATGTGGCCATCAACTGCCGAAACGGACACTATGCGTGACCTGTTATACTTATGGTCGCTAGTTTTGTAAATTGGTATTGGGCACTGGAGGACGGGCCTATATTTTTACTGATGGTTCCACTGACGATTTATGATTACGTAACAAGTTAGATGTACCTTTTACCTATGAAGAGAGCTGTCCATGTGATTTTAGGCTACTCGGCAGTAAGGTCCATATTTTAAGCAATTTGACCTACAAGGATGTCGTACTTTGTAATGATGAGTTTTGTTTCATCTATACCTTTACATTGAACTACATGTCTCATCACGTTATTCGAGAAAAGCTGTGTATGGCTCTGTAGTATTGACAACGGTGACATCGCCCGAGCTCAAAGTCCTGAACCCACCGCTTTGGATATTGGTCCCTGCAGTGTAGGTGCTAACGCCCACTGGACGCGTTTGCGGCGCGGCGACGGATCTGACGCGGCGCGGAAAAATAGGACAGTTGATTTGCGCTTGGCTAACGCCCACTGCACGCGACAGCGGGACGGCACCGGCGCGGTGCCGTCGCGGTACCGTCGAGGCTCCGCGGAGATATAGGACATGTTCTATTTTTCGGTCGTCGGTCGGCGCGCCGTCGACATTTCAGCTAATCAGAAAAAAGAATGAAATTCAGCGCGATGCACACTCTCCAACATGGCGGCAAAAGTCTTTGTTCCGGACACAAAGACGCGCGAAAGTTGGTGGGGACATGATACAGGGCTCCCCCAACCAGATCCAGCAACTCCTGGAACTGCACTGGCGTCAATCTGAAGTAAATTTAGGTCCGCAACCTGTCATTGTTTGCAGTTTTAGCTCCTGTATGAGCTTGTGGTATTCTCCCAGTGCCAGTCTTCTTTGAAGAGTGCAATGAATCCAATACCTCTTCCTTCTGCGACGTCTTCCCGTTGCTAACAGCATGAGTGCGTCCTTATCAGAAGAATGTATCTTCCATTTTTTTCAAAATACCGCCAATATCTAAAAATAGCCTAAGCCGTTAATTCAGACAGCTATTATCGTGATCGGGAACTGAGGAGAGTTATTTACGTGATTCGAGATCGAAGTAATTCTCGTGGTCGTGATTTGGGTAAAACTGCAAATCCGTGATGTGTGATTGGAAACAATTGTTTTCGTGATCCGTGACCTCCGTTTCACTTGTGATCGTGATTTGCACTACAGTTATTATCGTGATTGTGATACGCGACTGTTATGTCTATATGTATTTTGGGCGTGATGGACTTGAAGCGCAATAAACTCACGTGCGAAACAAGACTTATTGTATCTTGTCATTAAGCCATTTCGTAATAAATGAAAATTCATGTGGCAACTGTCATACTGCCAATGTCATAATCTGTCACATTATGGCGTACACATTCTTTTGAATTACTAACGTTATGCATTAAGTCAAGTCTGCTTATTTCCGTGATCTGTGATGGGCACCTTATTTCCGTGATCGTGAACTGCCGTCATTCTTGTTTCGTGATGCGGGATTTAGGAATTTTAGTTCTGTGATCCGAGATGAGATACCCCTCTTACCCCCCCCCCCTCCCCCCCCCCCCCCCCTCGCTATACGGTCCCTCACCGCGCGACCACCGCGTGCAGGGGGCTACAGCCACCGCGACCGAACCGCGCCGCCTCGGTTCCGTCGCCGCGTCAGTTCCGTCACCGCGCCGCGAACGCGTCCAGTGGGCGTCAGCACCAAGTGCTAACGCCCACTAGACGCGTTTGCGGCGCGGCGACCGAACTGACGCGTCGCGGAAAAATAGGACAGTTGAGTTGCGCTTGGCTAACGCCCACTGCACGCGTCAGCGGGACGGCACCGGCGGGGTGCCGTCGCGGTACCGTCGAGGCTCCGCGGTGAGATAGGACATGTTCTAATTTTCGGTCGTCGGTCGACGCGCCGTCGACATTTCAGCCAATCAGAAAAAAGAATAAAATTCAGGGCGATGCCCACTCTCCAACATGGTGGCAAAAGCCTCTGTTCCGGACACAAGGACGCGCGAAAGTTGGAGACAGGTGGAGAAAGGTGGAGACATGATACAGGGCTCCCCCAACCAGATCCAGCAACTCCTGAAATTGCCCTGACGTCAATCTAAAGTAAACTTAGGTCCAAAACCTCTCATTGTTTGCAATTTTTAGCTCCTGTATGAGCCTGTGGTATTCTCCCAGTGCCAGTCTTCTTTGAAGAGTGCGATGAATCCAATACCTCTTCCTTTTGCGACGTCTTCCCGTTGCGAACTGCATGAGTGCGTCCTCATCAGAAGAATCTTTCATTTGTTTCAAAATACCGACAATATCTAAAATTAGCCTAAGTCGTTAATTCAGACAGCTGCTATACGGTCACTCACGGCGCGACCACCGCGTGCAGTGGGCTATAGCCATTGCGACAGAACCGCGCCGCCTCGGTTCCGTCGACGCGTCAGTTCCGTCACCGCGCCGCGAACGCGTCCAGTGGGCGTCAACACTAGCACATGTTAATAGTGGGTCATTGTCATCGAATCAATACTAGGTTACGCCATTAAAATAGAATACCCGTTATTTTTTATCCGGGAGCGCTATTAGAAATATCGGTAATTATCCCACATCAAGAAATATATGTCGCCAGCGATCACTCGACATTTACGTGTTTCCCTATAAAGCACTGGTGCGATGTACGCATGAGCGTACGGACGGACGGTCATAACAGGGGGGAGTTTGGGGGGGGCAAAGTCTCTTCGGGTTGAACCAGGAATGGTACGGATAACGATCACCAAAAATTGCAGCTACTCGCGAATCTCTAAGAATTCCTAGATGTCAATCGCGGAGATCGGAAAAGGTACCCCCCCCCCCCCCCCCACCACTTCCCCAATAACAGTTTTTGTAAAAAAAAATCGGACACCTACGGGTTACCACCTCTCTTAAATATATCAATATAACTGAAAATCAATACGAGATTGCGAATGCCGTAAATCCGGATTATGTCTTCGGTCCCACTACAATGACCTTGACCTTAACAATGGACTTGACTGTGACTATATTTGACACATTAGATCCAGATTGACCCCTCATATCTATATTTGGCATATGTGATAACCCAGATCCGGCAGCTCTATAACAGTCGCTATAGTGAGCATTCTCTCAATTGTTGGCCCCATCTCAAAAGTAAAAGTTTCTTTAGTTTCGCCCCCAGGCTCAACGATCTCACTCGGTAGACAGCTAAAACCAAACTGCCCGTTTATTCAGTTTCGGTCTACATTTCTAGTTTCTACATCCCTACCATGAACAATAGTTTCATAACTAACCTACTTACATCATTCCACCGCCCCAGCTTGAACCCCCCCCCCTCCCCCAATCAGTAGGCCTAGACTGGCACCGCTCGCGACAGCCCTGAGCCTCGCTGTAATGTTGTTATGATTAGCGGATTAGTGACCCGCGCTGTGTTCATTTCTTGTCTGAATAAGCTAAGTGCCCCCGCCACACATCAGGCGATTGAGGGCGGTCAGATGTTATTAATAGTTAATAGCTCTCGTAGGGTCCCATGTTAAACATTGGGAATTAGATTCCTGTGACCTTGATCTTTGACCTACACACCCCGCTAAAGAACTTGACCGAGCCCTGTCGGATACCTATCGATGGGTAAAGTTACAGAACGAAATGTTGCGTTTTGCGACCTACGGAGCGCACACACACACGCAGACAGGCCAACGTACTGATAGATGACGGGGAAATCGAAGATTTTCCGCCATAATAAACTCTTCGCCTGCCATATTTAGCTATTGCACCGGAACCTGCGTCGATGCCCGAGTTTTTAACCGTGACTAAAACATGAGCCACATAATTTACACAACCATCCTGATTGCTTCAATATTTACTCTTCTGCTCTGAGGGTGTATTATTTTAATTTGATGAGTTAACTTACCCATCAGCTGGTCTTTAACGAGTGATTTCAAAGCACGCATACCTCACACGGTACCAAAAGACGTCAATGAGACAATTAAGCTAGCCTCAACCGTGAGCTGGTGAGTAATTGCAGCCGAATAATTCTCGACAGGCTGAATGTTTTCGGTATAAAAACCCTTATTCAGCTTGCGAACTTTCGAGTTGATATGATGATGCATGCAACAATTCTCAAATTCGCAATTCATTTTATATATCGGCGAGAAGACCTCCCTCCAGTACAGCAGTGTATGTCATAAACAGATTTGTGGCGACCGTGGAAGGGTGCGCTATGACGGCTCGGGCAGGCTCACACGCAGGCGGATATACAGAATATGAGTATAATTTAGATGGAGCGCTAAAATACCCATGTTTACGGCAGGATAGCTAATAACATGCACCGGAAGGTCGCAAGCACTGACCAATCAGATGATCAGTTGGATTGGCGACGTCACTTGTTTTGTTCTTCACGCAGTGCCTTTTTCGTTTGTAAAGACATTTGTCTGCGTCGCCACACATATATATATAGGAGTTGTTTCGAGCGTGGGTATGCGGGTACATTGTCAGTCTATTCAAATTACTGATGATGTGTACATGATTTGTATTGTCTTGATGTGTTGCAGCGGGCGTCACTATTTTATTTGTGTATGCGGACATACAGACTATATTTGTTTATGCACGGTATCTAGTCACCGACGATGTCCAACATATTACATTTACAAGATATCTATCATATGTTTCAATCGCATAATTATTGATCATGTTTTACAACTTCGAAATGTTTTCTTATCGATGGAAATCAAGGAATTATTGAGAAGCCTTTGAGATATTCCGATGTAGCAATCCAACTTTTACGGCAGAAAAAAATGCCGTGTGAGGAGAGACCAATTTAACATTCCCATTAAATGGCCTATGTATTGTATGCAAATATTTGCAAAGATTAGCCGCATTTATTAGGTATGGCATGGATCAACAGAACAAAATGACGCGCAGCCACGAGGAGAATACAAACTATGCATTTCAGTCAAGAAGGGGTTCAGGGAAGGAGGAACACATATTGTATGTTTTTTTCTCCTGAATAAGTATAGTTTAGGGATCTACATCATTATCAATCTATAAAGAAAAAAATAGAAATGAAGCACCCTTCTCGACCGCGAATTGTATATTTCATGGCCTATTTTGGATATGAACGGTGTTATATAGCATACGTTTTCTAGTTCAATACCATTCGGGTAAGCTCCCAGTTTGTTTCGTTATCATACTTCAATTAAAGTTTACCCCCAACCTTGTATCCGTCCCTGGTACCGTGGCTCGGGGGTAGCCAAAAGAGCGCTATAAAGGAATGGAATTGCCAGAGTCATCACATGAGATCCTGTCGTGTCGAGGTCCAATTACTAGGTCTCCCAGTCTAACCGGGGGTGTGTCAACTATTTCTGGGGCATCACAATCACCTCTTTCATCTCAAATGACAAATCGAGGTGTCGGCAACCAATAATAAAAAATTAGAAATATAAATATAAACACTGGGACTGTCAGCAACACGTATATCCATGACCTTTGACCTGTCCCCCGCACAGCGCCACCTGGTGTGCCGCGTCCCAGCTGTAGCCAAACAACTGTAAATCCGGTCCGTAAGTCTCGTCTAGGAATTCACGCACTGGGGATTGGATCCCTACAAAGTCTCGCAACGGCTTGGCGACGTGATCTTCGAGCTGAGACGGATCCTGGTGACTGTGCATCAAAGGCAAGACGCCGGTGTAGTTCAGTCGGCGAAATATATCCCGTGAATCCGCGTGAACCGTTTCCGCTTTCACAATGGCGTCCCAATGCACTGAGCACGGATGGAGGGCCGTGTACGGATTCCAATGGTCATTGCGGGGCGATTTCTCCGATAAGTAGCGGAGAAACTCGGGAAACGTGGCCAAGTCAGAGCCATCATCACTGGAGGAGTTGCGAACTTCGCGTCCGGCATCCGGTATCGGTTGCCGGTAACGCCGCGCTACGGTCTTGCCCAGCTTCCTGAAGGGACCATCTGGTTGGATGAACTTATCTCTCCAGGTCGAGACGAGGCGATCATAGGGATGCCGGACGGCCAAGAACTTGAAGTAGTTATCCAGCCTGACCAGCGCCTCCTGTTCAGTATATGTGGCGAGTGGACGGATTCCGTAGCGCGCCATTAGGCTGTTGCCATGGACACTTTCCAAGGGCTTTCCATTGAAGTCACCGGAAGCGTTTATCAAAATCATCCGCCAAAGCGAACTTCCGGATTTGGCGAAACCCGCGTACATGATACGATGCTTATCGTCGACTAGTAATCTCCCGGCATGCTTCAGCATTTCCGATGGCCCCTTGGCGTCCAAACCCAGCGTTGCGCATGCGTCTCTGAAGAATTTCCGGCGCTCGCCTTGTGTGCAGTATTTGATGCTTGGCGCCGGCGTAGTGTTCTCTACAACAGAGTAACTTTTTTTTAGGGTTTTTGCTTTCTGTTTCAATGCATTTCCAAGTCGTTGCCCGGTCCAGTTAAAATACTTTATAAAATATAATTTGAATGCAAATGAGCCGGCAGCAAGCGGTGATATGTGAATAGACACATTTTAAGTTTTTAACTTGCACGAAGCATGGTCTCAGTACAAAATGTATATCATAACCGAAAACAGAATTGTGCAGTGATCCTATACATAATAATAATCTTTATTGTCATGAAGTGTACACAAATCAAATTAATACAGATCTGGTTGGCAAGGAGCAGAAGCCGAGGCGTATTCACTCGACAACAAAAAAACATAATACTTACCCTGTGGGGTAGGCTTTACTCTCAGTAAATCTAAGCTTCCTTTCCCACTTTCTCGTAAAGGTAGTGACTGAATTATCGGTAGTTGAGGGGCCACAAAATCCCGGGCGCGGTGATGTTGAGGCCGTATCAGCAGTTGGGCGGTAATGAAGAGTATGACGACAATGATGGTCGCCATGGTTACCATCCGCATCCGGGTACCAAAACAGAGGTTCAACACGTCCATCCCCGTATCGGATTAAGCCAGTTTGAGATAATCTGAAACATAAAAACATCCATTTCATAGACAGCCTAATTGGCTTCATAACTTAAATGAAACCACTTATTGTTACTCATACAATCCTCATACTGAATGTTACTCATACCACAATGTTCCCACTGCAGAAATGTGGACCAATGCAGAAATAATGTATTTATATTGATAGGGTATAGGAATACACTTATAGCACTTATTTTAGTACTCCAAGATAGGTCATACGGCGATTTCCTTGTAATCGTTCTCCGGCGGCGCCGCCAAGCGATGAGCGGGTATTGTCGCACAGTGCCGCCGTCAACAGGCATCAACTGCCAGTTTGTTCTTCCATAAATTGCGTGAATTCACGAAATGCATGTCTCGGAATGTCATTCTTCAGATGTATCAATGAGAAAGAAAGGAAAGACCTGCTTCTTGCGTCAATTTATCAGTCATTGATATAGTGCATCGATTAACACTGGGGTAACACACCCCAATTGCTGATAATTCTCTATTATTGCCCACGGCGAAGCGGGCGATACCAGTAAAAAAAGGAAAAATTGTAGTATTGCCAATCCTCACCCAGCAATTACCAGATGACAACAAGCTCCAAGTGACTGCTAAGACCTAGCGAATGTGTAATCATGTGTCCTGATCGATGTCCTGTGGTTCGAATCAAAATAAGGTGAAAAGATCTATCGCAATTTTTGACCAATAAAAAAGTTTACACATTTACTAAACATAATGTATGATATTTGTATAATATGTGCTAACTCTTTAAGGTCACTGTCAGTATGCTTCATTACATCTACCGTATGTAGAGATTAAAAGGTAAAATATGCAATAACTGGATGTTAATGATACGGTTCATAAGAAAGCTATACTTTTCCAAAGGATGGTGCCCCAATCTGTTGTCAATAAAACAAGACCAAAAAAATACAGGAGACCGCCTATGCTAAATAATTATGAAGTTGTTGTGTTTTATAATCGACCAGTCAAGGGTACATCTTAGTTTACAATCAAGTTATCTGCAAGTTAGGGAGCCAAACAGTTGACTTCCAGTGAATGACGTTCTTGGAATGGACATGGGCAGACGGAATAGACGGAATAGACTCTGGCTGTAAAAGGCGAGTACTGACTTCAAGCTGCGTAATTTTCAACAGTTTATCACAGGTTAACAAAAAAAACAAAAGCCATCTTGTACAGATGAATATCTTGACCATCAAATAAACCAGTTTAAGAACGAAATGGAGGCATAAAAGCCGAGAAAACAGTTGATATAAATGCCAACCGGCGAATGTAATGACTGGCACTGGCGCTGCGCGCGGCAGGTTCTTCAATGCGGAAATAATGATCGTTCTGGCGTCTATTTTGTCTAGATATATTACCAATCTGATTCAGGAATATATAATTGTACAGAATACATAACCTGGTACCAGATGTATACCGATTGCAATAAGGAATGTCGAATGATAGGACTGCTAAACTGTTCTTAATCTAGTGAAATATAGGCCGTGATTCCATTATATAATAATATGTTGTAGGTAAAACCTAGAAGGCGAGCGTAGCCTTTGACTTTGTTGTGAAGCAATTTTTTGGACCCCCACTGATGATAACTGGGCTAAACTGTTTCTCATAACCTTATGACTTGTTCTTTGTAAAGGTGAAGTTTTACATATTATGCTGTTTTGTATATTTAATATCAAAGTTTTGGTACTAAAAAAAGTAGATCTAGTAGTCTAGTAGTACATTTGATTTGTAGTCAAGTGACCTGCCCCTGACAAAATCTGTCATGATTTAGGTTCCTATTAGATCTACCCTAGGTTGCTTTATTCGTGATCTGTAAAGTTTTGTTCGAGAGAAATTGCCATCTAAAAATAGGCTAAGGCAATGAAAAAAATTGACTGACCGAAAATGTTCGTTCTCAAAGTTTAAAAGTGCTGTGTTTTGTGGGGAGGGTTCATTGCATCGTGTAGGTGGAGTGCCATGGTCAGATAGATGTGGCCGGCAATAATTATGTTCCTGCCTTCCTGCTCCCTGATTTGGATTTGTAACTTCACGACTCAGCTCATGTAATGAGCGTGAGTAATTATGCTCAAGATCTCTAGAATTTGAAACTGGGCGACTGGTTGACTGGGTTATGTTACGGTTACCCAGTGTGAAGCACTGTGAATACTTTTTTACTGGGCTCGCGCTAGGATATTTTTTTCATTAGCCAATTAGGCTAATTCCGTGGAAAAACATTAGCCAAAATTAGCCAAATATATTGGTTATAAATTGGTTATAAATCTCCTAATTGGAGATGAATGTAGTAGATCTACCATGTAATGTGTTTTCCAGGCACATCTATGCCTCGATAGCCAGAGGAACAGTTGATAAATAGGGTTAAACACTTATTTTATATTCGCCATTTTGGCGAGTGTCCAGGAAGTTCTTAAGGCCAAATCCCGAATTTTCTCGCCAAATGGCTATTGGCGAATGCTAACGCGAGCCCAGTTTTATGTAAGTGTGATCCGCCATTATTCAATGCAGGAAAACCAGCAAGAAGTAGTCTACGATGGGAACATCGTTATAGCGGAACCGAGCGAAACCGAGCGAAACCGGGTGAAAAGTAGCGGAACCGGGCGCAAATTACCAGTTAGACAAGGTGCAGGAAGTTCAGTTTTGCTTAAAAGTACACTTATCAATGCTTTTGTTATGTTCGTATAATATTTACACAGAAATGTGAAAGTATTGTCTAGTAACAGAAGGATTTGTCTCCGAGTGCTGAGCCCAGTGCCAGGCCGCCATTTTGGTTGTTGTCGTAGTAAGACTCTTAGTCACCACTTGGCGGCGCCACCAGCGCCGACTGAACCCTGTACATTGACGAGCGTTTTTTGCCAAATAATAAATTGTTCCACTTGTTATTTTCTTGCATTAGTCGTTTTTGATTTTGGGGAATATATTCTTCTGCCCCACCCACAACTTGATCACGGGCGTCAATGTACAGGGTTTAGTCGGCGCCGGTGGCGCCGCCAAGTGGTGACTCTAAGAGTCTTACTACGACAACAACCAAAATGGCGGCCTGGCACTGGGCTCAGCACTCGGAGACAAATCCTTTTGTTACTAGACAATACCTTCACATTTCTACGTAAATATTATGCGAATATAACAGAAGCATTGATAAGTTTACTTTAAAGCAAAACTAAACTTCCTACTCCTTGTCTAACGTAATTTGCGCCCGGTTCCGCTACTTTTCACCCGGTTTCGCTCGGTTCCGCTATAACGATGTACCGGTCTACGATAGACAGAGATCCCAAATGACACGCAGCTGTGATAGAAGCTTTTAGTTTTGAAGTAGATGTACTAAAGAAGGGGCGCACAACTTGTTTTGATTTGATAATTGGACTACTGTACTACTTTTTAAATATAATAAAGAATGCTAATGGATAAATGTTCGAAGATCTTGATAACTTATCTCTGGATGTAGGCTAATCTTAAGTGAAGGGTTTGTTATAAACCCCCAACAAAAATTTGCGCCAAATTCTTTAAAGCTTGGATCCAGCTTTGTACATTACCTTCTAGCTGAATCTATATTAGAAGTTAAAGTTATTTCAAGGATCCTACACGGATGCCTGATGAACTTTCAAACAGCCCACTTGAATGAACACAGACGTTGCTTTGATTCGATAATCAGAGTAAGGTTACTTTTTAAAGTAAGCTTATTAAAGAATGCCAATGGATAGATGTTCGAAGGTCTTAATAGATGTAACTTATCTCTATAGTCGGAACGGAAAATATTTGCCGCCTCGTTTTCTAATTTGACACGAAATGTTTCATTGACAAGCCTAAAATCAGTTTATTTTTGTCAACTTGAACCAAAGACCCAACAGAATTTGGTGTACTCACAGTCCTGTTGTCAAAAGAATTCACATGATACCAACATTATGACTTTCACGCAAACGAAGCGGACAAGTTTAGCTATGGCCGTCGCTCTGTTTACCTTGTTATCTGTCATGTATGTGGGCGATAGTATTGCTGGTATTTTGGGCATGAGGGTTAGGTTGTGTCAATGTCAAGCCGTAACTTGAATTAAGCTTACATGCGTTTTGAGTTCCTCTCATATATATGAACATTGAAGCTACAAACTCATTCCTTTTGCATTGCTTTTGCTTTGAGACGCTAACTGGGCTCGCGTTAGCATTCGCCAATAGCCATTTGGCGAGAAAATTCGGGTTTTGGCGATAAGAACTTCCTGGACACTCGCCAAAATGGCGAATATAAAATTTCAACTACAAACACATTACCAATTTATAACCAATATATTTGGCTAATTTTGGCTAATGTTTTTCCACGGAATTAGCCAAATTGGCTAATGAAAAAAATATCCTAGCGCGAGCCCAGGCTAAAATTACTGTTAGTATAAAAACTTTGCATGGGCACATAATGCTCTGTCCCCTTTTCCAGTGCCCGATATTAGACTCTTCCGTGGGCTTACTTCTTTTAACCAATGAAAACGCAGTATTATGACCTTCACCTTACGACGTCATAAAAAGGCGGCTGTCAACACATCTTCGTCTGCTATACTTTATGCTAGAGACTATCGTGTTGTGCTGTTATTAAAGAAGATACACTTTCAAGTAAGTTAAAATCACAAGGGTCTCGTGTAATGGAGCAAATAAATACATAAATCGTGGCTGCAAATGGTACACGGACAAAAATATTTACGAAAGCGAGGCGGCAGATATTAAACACGCCGACTATAGATGTAAAGTCAAAGTCATAAATGCCGTAGCGTGTCGTTTCGGTCCATATCTTCCGTAAATCTGCCGCGATCGTTTTGAGAATTCCGGACGTGAGAAAGCAACCCCGTGCAATTTTAATGATACCAAACTTACGTTTGTACTGCAATGTTATTTCTTTTTATGACACAAACAATATTTCTTCATGTTGACGCTCCATTGACAGCAGACGACTAACCTTCACCCAGGTAAAATGCGGAATGGGCTCGATGGTAAAAATGTAGCGACATACACGAGCGTACGTTCACCGATATTTAATTGTTACAAACATGTTTTTATTATACTTTAGTTTGCAGAATATAATTCATTTCATTTTGTAATAAAAGGAAAATTGTCTAACGTAGGTTCTCTAATTTAAACTGTAATTCTATCATGTAAACTAAGATAAATACGACGTGTTTTGTTTTTGAAGCGAAACTTTTGGGGCCACCATTGCCGTTTACGCGTTAACCGGTGCGTTTCATTCGCTAGAGGGCGCTCTATGTGACGTCACATTCGGCGTTCCAAAATGGATAGTGATCACATTATTTTAAACGTTTTATCTTATTTTGAGAAAGAGAAGAAGAGGGGAAGGTCTTTAATTTCTCGGGCACATGCAATGCGTAGGACTTGTGCCGCAGTAGGAATTGCGGCTAGCACCCTCAACAAGATTCGCAGGCGTCATAAGGCAACCGGTGTGTTTAGCCTGTATTTCTGGTTCGTTTGTCAGTTTGTGCATCATAACGGACGTAAGCTTATTCTGCTTGTTGCGAAGCTCCTGGAATTGTACCTCTTGCGCGGTAGTGATTTAGCGCCTTTCTTACATAACCTACGGTAATATTAAATAAATATTTAATCAGTTCGCTGAATGTGCAGTTGGGGCCTTTTGAAAGTTCCCGAAACTTTTTTCTCGGGTGGGGGGTGGGGGGGGGGCGCAAAAACGCCTGCCGCGGTTAGACGTGTAACCCCCATCTGTCTCAAAGGCTGCTCGGCGCGATTTATCCCAAGTATGCATAAAGATGGTCTAAGCAACAAACCATCTTTAAAAAAATTAATTCTTTTCAAACTTGATCGAGGAACAATTTTTTGGCCGAAATTTTGTTTTCCAAATTTTTTGGGGGAAGGAGTTCATTGGTTTAAAAAAACAACAACGAGTCGAGTTAATTTTGGGGGGAATCCAAAAGCCGTTCCAAACATTGTCGCGGAACGAGTTAATTTTTGTGCGGAAAAAAATAAGTTGTGCTGCAAGGGAATTTGCAACGACTTGTTTTTTTTGTAAACAAAATATCGTGATGTCCTACCTGCTTTCCCAGTCACAACATCACAAAACCCTTCTCGTCGAAACGTTTATTTATTACTTAAATAGTAATTTTAGAACGAAGTTCAAATCTTTTTAATATTGTCTCTTAGAACAGATCCGACCGCGCGCATTGTAAACGCGTCCATCCCCCCTCGGCCTCCCGGCACCCCGCGTCGGTTAAGTACCTGGTCATAACGTAAACGACAAAGGGCTAAGGTAACTTATCTAAAAACCGCAACCAACAACGTGGTAAATAAATATATTGCAAACAGACATTGGGTTCATATTCAGCTTAATCCAGATTTGTATTGTCCCACGTTGACGTGTTTTTCCTGAGTTTTTGCAAGGATCTACATATCTAATATATATAAAAGCCTCTGGTAATTTACGATATTTTTGTCTTCTTGTCTTGTTGAGCTCAATACTGGCTGCAAATTTCCGAATTTCGAATTTAGTGAACAAAATTATTGACTTGGCTAACATCAAATTTCGTTTCATGCTTAAAATTCAATCTTATTTAAATATCGTCGTCATTACTGAACCGTTTGCGTATACCTCTATATTTGCATGTGCCTCGCGCCCGCCATGGCAACTAGATCATTTTATGACGTGTATTTTAGTATTTTGGCGGCAAAGCGTCTGCGGTCAATGGAGCGTCAACATGAAGAAATATTGTTTGTGTCATAAAAAGGAATAACATTGCAGTACAAACGTAAGTTTGGTATCATTAAAATTGCACGGGGTTGCATTCTCACGTCCGGAATTCTCAAAACGATCGCGGCAGATTTACGGAAGATATGGACCGAAACGACACGCTACGTTTTTTTTTTTAAGGCTTAGATCCAGATAGATCTGTATTAGAAGTCTATTTTAGTGAAAGGCTAAAAGACGGTTGTCCCAATCAAATGGTTCCTTTAGCTTGTCCAGGAACCAGTCAAAATTTCTTGACGGATCCTGCACGGACGCCTGATGAACTGTCAAATAACGCAGTTAATTAAATGTGACACAAATAAGTGCTAAAACTCATATGTTTTAAATGTGACGTTAGATCTAGCACTTTTTTGCGCCAAATTCTTTAAAGCTTGGATCCAGCTTTGTACATTACCTTCTAGCTGAATCTATATTAGAAGTTCAAGTTATTTCACGGATCCTACACGGACGCCTGATGAACTTTCAAACAGCCCACTTGAATGAACACAGATGTTGCTTTGATTCGACAATTAGAGTACGGTTACTTTTTAAAGTAAGCTTATTAAAGAATGCCAATGGATAGATGTTCGAAGGTCTTAATAGATCTATACTCAAATTCATTAATGCCGTTCACACTCCTTTTGGCCGATATCTTCATGAATATTAGAGTAATCACCGAGATATTTTCTGACTGGTAGCACTGAACTAGATCTAATGCCCTGCTCACATAGACTAAGAGTCAGACTGGTCGGCCGACGTCAGAAGTCGCCCACGCCACCCAGTTTTTCAACTTTCCCACCGAGCTTTCATAGTTTTAAAAATCGGCTAGGTGACTACTCGGCCGACTACTGTAAAAATCGGCTAGGTGACTACTCGGCCGACTACTGTAGTACTGGGCCGAGCTCGGCCGAGGGGTCGGCCGACCTCCGCCGACCTAAAGAAATTGGCCGAGCTCCTGAAATGAGCCACCGAGCAGCAATGGTCGGCCGAGGTCACAGCCGATTTGGGGCCAATTTCCCCCTTTTTAGCTCGGCCGAGGCGTCGGTGGGTCTATGTGAGCAGGGCATTAGTCATGATTAGACCCAACACATTTAGACTTACTTTCCTCTCTTTGCGAATTATTTCTTTCTGGGTTATCCAAAGAAATATTCCATATGATGAAGCTCCATTGACCACAAACGTCAGCCATTTAACAAACTAAAGGTTTGCTCGAGTTTTAGACTAAACTCTAGGCTGGATCTAAATATTACACAAATAAGTTACCTTAGCACTTTAATGTATCACCAGCGTTGATAAAAATTTACAAAAGCTAGACTAGACGTTAACAATGTTGAAACATCAACGAAGCCTGCTAAACTGCTGACAGATCTGAAACTGTCGTCTGCGCGTTCGACCTGTGCTGCCACCAAGCGAATGCAGCGCGCGCGCGTGTTGAGCGCCCTCTGTCAGGAGAGTGGAAACATGCATGTTATCGCTATGATCAGCGTTTCATCAGTTGGAATTATGTTTTTGTATGTGAATTATCTACCAATTACGTACATTCTTTTGTGAATGTGCGGGTTTGGGCTGCATATAAGTTTTTGACAAAAAAATAAACATGACATTTCCCATAATGCATTTAAACGCATGCGCATGTCACACCACTGGGGGTCGACTTCCTGTTGATTTTTTTTCGCGCTTTACAGTATGGGATTGAGATACATATTTTGTCAGTTTTTTACGTGTGTGTTATCTAAAGAGCTCGCTACGCTCGCTATAATACTCACAGGAAAATTTAACATCTTCTGTTTTTGTATTTTCTATGAATAACAATGCCATATAACCGAAGTACCCCTGACAAAATAAATGTTGAAGCCGGGCACCTGAACCAACTCCATAGGCATGCATGGTAAACGCATGCGAGAATCGATTTTCTCACCCGAAACAAGCAGTGTATATTTTTGACGATAGATGTCGCCTGTGGTATCAGGAACGATCTATATGACGCCTTTGGTGACACTAACAACTATTTATCGCCGCATGCAAAATATAAAATTACATATATTTAATGTAACATATACCTGAAAGCATAAAGGAACACCACCAGGCTTGACATGAAAGGGATCAATAGCACTAAAATCCTATTTGTGGTTCACACGGCGCCGCTAATCACGCACACTGCGTTATCGTCAGCGCAGTAAGTGCTGACGCCCACTGGACGCGTTCGCGGCGCGGTGACGGAACTGACGCGGCGACGGAACCGAGGCGGCGCGGTTCGGTCGCGATGGCTATAGCCCACTGCACGCGGTGGTCGCGCGGTGAGTGACCGTATAGCAGCTGTCTGAATTAACGGCTTAGGCTATCTTTAGATATTAGCGGCATTTTGAAACAAAGGGAAGATAAATTCTTCTGATGAGGACGCACTCATGCTGTTAGCAGCGTAAAGACGTCGCAGAAGGAAGAGGTATTTTTGATTCATCGCACTCTTCAAAGAAGACTGGCGCTGGGAGAATACACAGGCTCATACAGGAGCTAAAAATTGCAAACGATAAGAGGTTTCGGACCTAAATTTACTTCAGATTGACACCAGTGCAGTTTCAGGAGTTGCTGGATCTGCGATCACGTCTCCACCAACTTTCGCGCGTCTTTGTGCCCGAAACAGAGGCTTTTGCCGCCAGGTTGGAGAATGTGCATCGCGCTGAATTTCATTCCTTTTTCTGATTGGCTGAAATGTCGACGGCGCGCCGACCGACGACCGAAAAATAGAACATGTCCTATCTCACCGCGGAGCCTCGACGGTACCGCGACGGCACCGCGCCTGTGCCGTTCCGCTGACGCGTGCAGTGGGCGTTAGCCAAGCGCAACTCAACTGTCCTATTTTTCCGCGCCGCGTCCGTTCCGTCGCCGCGCCGCAAACGCGTCCAGTGGGCGTTAGCACTAACAGCCCAACGTTACGCGCTCGCCGCATAGCGGCGCCACTATACGCGCCGCATTACACATTATACAATGGGCGCTCGCCGTATGACCTATCTCGGTGTACTGTGTACTTAGCAAGGTGGCGGTAGTGATAATTGTTGAGTCGGGTTAGATCAGCGGTTTGATCGTTTGAACTGTTGACGGACGGATGCTTCGACCGTTGTTACGACTGTTAAAGGAATGAACGTACGGCGTAAAACCGGCAAAAGTGATGCACATTTTCAATTGGAACAATATACATCATGCAGTCGTCTGAATTATGTTCCCCTGTCGTCACAACTATTTGCTACTACGCACTACATAATGCGCATTGGAGGGGAGGGGTTATACATAATTTATAACCGTCCTTACCCCCCCCCCCCCTCCTAACATCAACCCTCTTTGAACAAATGCC
This sequence comes from Arenicola marina, assembly GCA_964019135.1. Taxonomy (NCBI): domain Eukaryota; kingdom Metazoa; phylum Annelida; class Polychaeta; family Arenicolidae; genus Arenicola; species Arenicola marina. Next base: position 15,666,090 of record OZ025263.1, read on the forward strand.
CTGATGAATTTCTTAATAGATGTATACTAAACAAATGCCCTGCCAGCCTCCACGGTTACTATGTGATATCATCCTGGAAACAAGAATAATCCTCAAAATTGTTGAGTCAGACATGACATGTCTAGTTTCCTTTGTCTTTCCAAAGCAGAAACAATGATTGGCTGGCTATTGCGAATGGATGAGATAATCACCAATTAACGTCTGACCACCAATCCATCTAAGTAAAGTGTGTTTTTGTGCGAATATCATCTGATCTCATATTTAGATATTAGGTGATCTTTGATAGTAAAAGTGGATTCCCTAATATATATACTTAACTCGCTCCCTTGCCACACCTCTCTCCAAGCAACAAACTGTATTTGGTACCCTCACACCTATGTATCGACCCACAACCTTAGAGCTGCAGAGACGTGTCACGGACATTATATACTACGTAGTGACGGATGACTGTAGCTTGGTCACCAAAGACAGCGCATGTGTTGCCATCGCATGTCAGATTGGTTGACTCACTGACTTATCTGAATTAAACAGACCCAAATTGAGATCTAGTTGATCATGTATGTACCACCGTTGGATTTAGTCTTATACGTATAGACCCCGACCATGAGCTTCGCTGACACAAGCTGACACGAGAGTACATCTTACCTTGACTAGCCGGGCCCCGCTATAGTCTATCTACTGCTATCAATTCCTAGGTGGTCATAACAGCCAAGTGAGGACCATTCATTGAATGGAAAGGCGGGGGGGGGGGGGGGGGTGGGGAATTACGTGGAGGCGGTTTTCTCATTTGCGTCTTCTCGCCGCAAAAGCAGTAATAATAATATACATACGTCCCCCGGCCCACCTCGTATCGTTCCACACTCTGCCTCCTGGTTGTCATAAATAAAATCCTAATACTATTCTTTTCAATGCCGTACATGTCATTAAGCCTCATAATATGACATCATCCTGCGCTGGGTCCCGGGGTCGACCAGGTGGTCTGCTATCTCAACCTGCTAACTGGCCTTAGATGGTGATATCGAGTGGTAGCCGTGCTCTCCATGCTTTCCTTAAAATGGAGAAAGCGACCCCGTGGCGTGCAACGATATCTTAATTATATGGGGGTGGGGGGAGCCCCCCCCCCTTATCTGCCCCCCTTATCTGACTATTTACAATGTAAAAGGTGCACGCCCAGTGGGCAAAACTCGTTGTGAACTGGTCAAAACGACGTCATTTTCAGCCGCCGGAAACTGGTTGGAAACTATATCGGATTTGCTAATTAAATAGACGTGTGTACGGCAACGAGTTCCATACTGTGCATAGCGACGGGTTTCTAATGGGTTGCAGACGTGTGTATCATGTGTTATCGACGTCTGTAGAGCGACGGGTGTTTGGCCAGTTTTGACGTCTGTAGAGCGACCGGTGTATGACCAGTTTTTGACGTCTGTAGAGCGACAGGTGTATGGCTAGTTTTGACGTCTGTAGAGCGACCGGTGTATGACCAGTTTTTGACGTCTGTAGAGCGACAGGTGTATGGCCAGTTTTGACGTCTGTAGAGCGACCGGTGTATGACCAGTTTTTGACGTCTGTAGAGCGACAGGTGTATGACCAGTTTTTGACGTCTGTAGAGCGACAGGTGTATGGCCAGTTTTTACGTCTGTAGAGCGACCGGTGTATGACCAGTTTTTGACGTCTGTAGAGCGACCGGTGTATGACCAGTTTTTGACGTCTGTAGAGCGACAGGTGTATGGCCAGTTTTTACGTCTGTAGAGCGACAGGTGTATGGCCAGTTTTTACGTCTGTAGAGCGACCGGTGTATGACCAGTTTTTGACGTCTGTAGAGCGACAGGTGTATGGCCAGTTTTGACGACTGTAGAGCGATGGGGGTATGACCAGTTTCTGACGACTGTAGAGCGATTGGTGTATGGCTAGTTTCGTTGGCATACCACTATGCAGACAAGAGTAGCCAAAAAAACAAGAATAACGAATCCAATATTGATTATCCATGCTCCCAAATATATAATATAGAAATAAGTTACATTATGTGAATAATAACATTATGCAGACAAACAAATTAAGCAAAAAGTTAACATGAAATGTACCAAAATCTAGGAATATTGACTTACCCAACATTAATATCCAGCATGTTTAGTGCACTACAATTCAGAGTACACATTATCCCAGAAAGAAAATCCAATAAAAGTGCCATATTAGGACAATTATATTTGGTCAATAGAACTTTGCATCTGCCAGAGATCAGATGCTGTGATCATAGAACATGAAGAGTTGCAATTTCATAGAACAACTATTTTTCTGGCATTTACCCGGTATACCTTTATGTATACCTACAAATATTATCTAAACGATGGAGCTTACTTTTACCAGAGGCGTTCAGATCAGCCGACAGAACCTCCAAAGTAAATATAAGGAGGGCATTGTTTATTTACTTGTTGGGTTTTGTCAGCGGATCTCAGCCCCTGTGATTTTCATCTGTCTCTCCACATGCAATTACTGGTATGCGTGTTTACTACATGGGGAATTACTGAGCATAACAAGCACAAACACGGTAGGTCTGGTCCGTAAGTTTGAATTCATATATCGGCAAATATTATTTACTTATTATATATTATAAATTTATGACATAGTCAGATTCATAAATGCTGTATAGTGACATTTCTGCCCGTATTTTCTGCAAATTTGCGGTGATCGCTCTGAAAATCACTGAGCTGAGTAAGGAAAACTAAATTGATGATGCAAAACTACCGACTACTGCGATTGTATCTGTTTTTATAACACAAACAATATTCCTTGATGCTAACGCTCCACTGGCAGCAGACAAGCTGTTATAAATAGACTGAAGCAGAGATAATGAAATGACCCAGTGCAAATATAGGGCGTGTATTGCTTAGAGCATGTATGCGCCATGGCAACTAGATCATTTTACGGTGTGTGATTTAGTATGTTTGTGACAGAGTGTCTGCTGCCTGTGGAACATTAATAGATAAGCATATGGTATGGTTCGAGTGCGAGATGGCTTTATCTCAGTAGGTACTCATGTCTGAAACAGATCAAGAAGTGACATGCTGCTTTGTTTGTCCGACTTTTTTGTCCAATATAACGCCCGTGATTAGATCAAAGCAACACTGACGTCAGAGAACGATTGGCAGCCTGGATCGGTATATTGGGTCGTACGGACGAAGTCCAACACTAACGCCCACCGCTTCACAGATGATCCCGTGACCCACCGCTGCGGGCGATTAGCTCCCGCGACACATTCTATTTATTCAATAAGCTTCGCCTTACTCCAGCATCAAATGTTTAATTTACGCATCTAGTTCAACTTATGTCATTTACATTATTAGATATGTTCGGAAACCATTTTATTTGGAATTCATAATGCCTTCGCGTCATTGTCGCGTCATCGTCATTTTTTTTTATTTACTGATCTGGCCTCTGCGTGGGTAACGTTACGTAAATTGTTTTAATCCCGAAATAAAGCTTTTAGCCTTTGGGTACTACAAACATATTATTATTACTATAATTACACAGTCTGTTTCAGACCCCAAAATGTTAAGTTACAGATAAAATAAAGCATTTAAACGAAATGATTAAAATTCACCGTAAACAGAACTGTAACACTGATTTGCTTCAATTATTATAGAAAGTGTGGCCAAAACGATATTTTGAGTTTGATAGCTGTTGGAACTTATAAGCAGTACGTCACATATGTGTTTGTAGTCCACTCGTTCAGTTCACAGGTTTAAAGACGGTAAGCAGGGCACAGACATCGAGAATAGTCTATGCATTAATCAACCATAATATTCTACATGTACTGAGATATTAACAGGAATTCTGGTAGGAAAACGTTTTGGAAGTACCGTTAAAACTGCATGTGGAGTTGTTTCGCTGTTTTTGAATGCCAAATTTGCGTATAAGAACACAAACCTAAGGTCTTAAGGTTCATAAAAGACAATAAACACCTACCATATCGCTCACCAATTATCTGCCAATGAGCAAAACATTTCAAATTTATGAATTGTCCGCCACAAAAATGAAAACTTGTGCTGATTTGAAACGTCATAAACGTGTGTACACAAGCCGTTTACTGGTGCCACCGACAGGGGCGCCCAAGCGATAAATTATATGAGACAATAGAAGCGTCCGGAGAGCCACTTTTTCCTTGGCGGGCCACTTTTTCTTTGGCGGTGGCCGTTGACACTGCTTGTGGTCATAAGCTGGTACCGCCGCTCAAAGGTAACATTTCATGTTTATGTTTATTTTGGTACAGCCGTTGCAACGGTCAGCTCCACATGTAGCTTTAAGTATCCCAAGGCGAGTCACCAATTCAATAACTTGTCAGGCCTGATCGGGCTGGAGTCAAGTCCCGCTGGATTCTCTCTTAACTCGGCCTAACACAGGCAGAATACCAATAAAACATTAAAAAACTCCATTTTATCAGTACAACTGGTCTATTCAGTAAACCAAAATTGTGCTGAGAAAAGAAAAACAATAAACCTGATGATGTTCTGTTCTAAGGATATACATAAGGATTATTGTAATATTAAATAATAATCATCATTGGGTCAAAGCAATGGCGCGTGGCTGTCTCCACCATATGTCAAGCTGCACTGGAATATGAGACGGTCGTCATGTTCCAGGGTGGAGTGGAGGGTGGTCGGGTCGCTCGGGTCCTCCCAAGTATTCACAGTAAGCCAGTCACCCGGGGAAGTGTTCGCAAGGCCTTTAACGATAGTCCCCACCTTGGGCCTGTACAACCCAATGTCATCTTTCATACGGGTTAAGCCACCGGTGAAACAAGCTCGCATCATGCCATCGTGGGCGAGACGCATATAGCAGGCGTGGTTGGTTTGCCATCGTAGGTTCGCATCCTCACGATGCACTTTCTGCGACAGGACCTCCACGTGCTCTGGCTTCCGCAGCGGCGCTTCCGGTGGTTGATACGGATATGACGCAGTGACGCCCCCGAAGAGCCGATTTAGCGATGACGGAAGTGACGTAACCGGCTTGTTCCATGCATCCATTAAGCCAAAGTGGGCGACGCTGCGCTGCAAGAGTTCCCCCGACGCATGCGCGAAACCTTCCGTCACGTGAATGTATGACGTCATATCAAAGCTCTCAATGCAGTCTGTGAAGAACAGGATGTTGTTGAGGTGCGCTTTGCTGTATAACTCTGATGTCACTTCATGGCGCACCGATAGCAAATAAGGAACATATTCGCTACTTAAGAAATTGAAATTGGAAGCGTTTGCATTTGTGTCCTCTGCATTATGACGGTAATGCAGTAGTTGGACAGATTCGGCCATCTTTGCCACTTTCCAGATCCAAACATTTCCTAGGCAGGAAAAAATAGGTTGTTAGGCATTGTATGTTAGAGCCTATACAAATAGCTTGTATATGTATATTGGACACACGAATCAATTTTCGCAAATACAAACTTTCAACTTCTACTAACTTCATAGCATTTACACTGCTTAATGCATATCCGGTTCTAGGGCAGCTAGGTCACCGATAAAGGCATCACCTTTGCGCGCAAGCGACTGTGAATGATTGGCGTTGAGTTGGCATCAACGAAATGAATTATTGTATAAATTCCTTTTTAATATTATGCATCCGGGGCGGATCCAGGGGGGGGGGGGCGACCCGGCCAAGCCCCCGACACCCCCCGCCCCCCCCCCCCCCCACCCATATTTAGGGTCGAAATTTACACCATTTAACAAATGAAAACCAAAAGGCTAGGCCATTACTCGACACCGGCCCCCCCTTTTCCAGCATATCTGGATCCGACCCTGTGCATACTGCACTACTGTTCGCCTCGGTTCTCACCGTGTCTATCCAGGTCATCATAGACATATCCTGGGATCAGGGCCTCTATCCCGCAAGCCCCAGAAAGCGTCTTCACCAAGGGCAGCTTGGGGAACCTGGTCGATTAGCAGACATGTCATCTTATATACGCCTGTATCATGTTGATATTGGTGCATTATACAAGTATGTAGTGACGTGCATGTCAACACAACACGTTGGCTTGTTATCTTCTTCAATCGGTCGATCTTCCATGTTAGAGCCCGGCAAGAAATGGATGATCATGGTAAATGCTCAGCGTGAGCCATATGTGAGCTATTTCGAAGCAATGGTTGACTCCTAACATGGGAGAAGTACCCTTTAATCATATTGATTGCAATTATTCAGACGGTTATGACAGGTCTATCTGGTGTGGTATCACGCTAAATTATAGCCCACTGTCACATTCTGCAATCAACACTTTGACTAACCTTCCCGATAATATTAGAATTTAAAGTTGGTCCAACAGTATCGCACAGCATCTATTCTCAAACGCTTTATCATTAATATAAACATCCTTTCGGCTAGTAGAAGAACAGAATAACTGACCTGTAACGATCTGTATCGGTGAGTTCTGTATCAGTTCCGATACCATAGCTCCGTATAGACGGCACCGATAACCTCCTGAAAATGATAACGACATTAACTAGGTGTGTTTTGTATGTATTTATTTGTACATGTATTAATTTTTCTTTAGTTTTTTATTCGTTTTTTTTGGATCATTAAGCTACAGTCGCAGTAAGGGAACCGTCGCAGAGCTTCATGCACATGTCATTCATTATTATCGTAGTATTGTTACCTGATATATAGTAGAGAACATAATTACTATAATAATATTAATTTATATATTAATGAAGATGCACGCACCAAGTAAACCAATGTTTCGCAGTGAACATCCGTCGTTAAAAGACAAACCCCACCCCCCACGACCCCCCCCCCCCCACCACCACCCCCGCACGCCCCCGCCCCGTTTAATAAGGAGGTTCATCCACCCAGTGCAATCCGTACGTGCCAAAAATATGGCGGAAAACACCATTTCATCCGTCCATAATTGTAATAAATGTAAGTTCCTTCGTTTGACGCTGTTCAGTTCCATTTTCTCAGTATTTCATTTCCAACAATAAAATAGAAGACGCCGTCGGTGTAGGGATACATACACGCACATCAAAGGAGCGCGGCCGACTACAGCGCCACCTGGCGAATGACATGTTCATTTCCAACAATAAAACAGAAGACGCCGATCCTAGGTGTAGGGATACATACACGCACATCAAAGGAGCGCGGCCGACTACAGCGCCACCTGGCGAATGACATGTTCATTTCCAACAATAAAACAGAAGACGCCGATCCTAGGTGTAGGGATACATAGACGCACATCAAAGGAGCGCGGCCGACTACAGCGCCACCTGGCGAATGACATGTTCATTTCCAACAATAAAACAGAAGACGCCGATCCTAGGTGTAGGGATACATACACGCACATCAAAGGAGCGCGGCCGACTTTCCGGTCACTTATATTGGTCTGTGTGTAAAAAATACATGCACGGCTCGTGGGATCGTTTGAACTACAGCGCCACCTGGCGAATGACATGGCGAAAAAATGTAAATATTGGGCAGTCATGTCCAGCCTGGTACCGTCGCACCGCAGCGCAGTGCAAGCTGGAGGTCGCCCGGGAACCAGGCCTTGTTTCTGGGTCAACAATTCGGCGATATCTTTGTGAAAGAAGGCCAACGTTGAAACCAGCATTAATACCGTAAAATCACGTCATGCCACTTTGCTTCACTTAAGCTATATATATATATATGCAACATAGATTACCTTGCCGTGGATGTTGTATTTAGGCATGTAAGAGCCAGGTAATGACGACCCACCGATCGCATTATTAACGCCATCACTGTCAGTCAGCGGTAGGGTTGTACGTGTGACGGTGTGAGGTCGCGGGTGGGTGAACGTATTCCTACTGGATGCCCCTGAAACCGACTGCCCCTCAGTCCCAGCGAGCTGGACTGATAATACTGTCGCGCCCACCAAGGCGAATTTAAACGTCTGGCAGCGCTGGCCTCGGCGTAGGTATGAGGCGCCGTAGCGGTCAAAAACCTCCACCCGCGCAGTTTAAACACACTTGCGCCGTTTCAACACACTTGCGCCGTTTCAACACACTTGCGCCGTTTCAACACACTCGCGCAGTTCCAACACACTTGCGCGCCGTTTCAACCTACACCCGCGCGCCGTTTCAACCTACAACCGCGCGGTTTCAACCTGCATGCGCGCAGTTTCAACCTGCTTTTTCTGTTCCACATACCATTTGACCGCTACGGCGCCTCATACTATGCGTAGGCAGAGATAGCGAGGGCCACAATGAGTACACCGGTAGATTAGACCGACGATCTATGTAGTACAAGAATACGACCTTCAGGTTGAGCATTGGCTTGAGCTTATCGAGCCCATCGTTCTGGTTACAGTCGGGGTTACCGGCGAGGCCGGGGCCCAGCGTGTAATAACATTATACTCTTTGGCCGCGGTGCAGGCGGGCGAGTCTGGGATGAGTTGGTGGCGGACCACGGTCGACCGCGATCGACCGCCTCAGCGAGAGTAGTGCCGCATCATAATATTCAGTTCTGGACGACGATTCTTCTTAAATACGTGGGGATAACCCGTAAATATCGATGCATAATAATAATCCTTTATTTATCAATATTTTTACACTATTTAGAGTGTGCTGTTATTTCCAAATTAGGGTTAATTATTTAGTGGATATGCCCGCAACAAAGCCAAAACAGGGGGTCCATAAAATAATATCGGAGGCCCCGTAGAAAAAAGGGAGGAGGGGGTCCACATGTTATATGTATATATGCCGTTATCATTGAAAAGGAAAAAGTGAATCTTCGCAGAAAAAGAGAGGGACCCCCCTCCCCCTCTCAACCCCCTGGAGTGTGTTCGATGCCATAATGGCTAATAAAGTCGAAAACATTATGCAATAGACGATTTCCTACGAGCATGCGCAGTGCCGTCTAACGCGTCTGGCGCGTCGGTTGCGGGTCGGGATTAGAGGAACGAGCGCCGCACAGCCTTGAGCCGTATGAGCCCTCAAAACTTCTCCGTACTAAACTTATTCGATTCGTAGGACAACCAGTCTTTTTGTTCGTGAAAAATGGATCAGGACTACGACAAATCATCAGAGAATGTAATACATATTCTTTTGTCTTTTGATCCCACGAAATGAATGAGTCATTAGTACCATACAATGTGCGGTCTTGAAGACAAAATGACAGTCTTTGCAAATGTCCGCCATATGCCGGGAAGTATCCTTGCAATTTCCATTTCCTTCTTAAATTATTCACGCTAGCAACATTTCATTTTCAAAGACACTTAGATGGATCATTTATGTTGGTACTTTGATAGATACTTTTCTTTATTCTCATTTACGTATCTCAACAAAAAAGTTGAATTAGAATCGCCCAGTGAAGTTTGTTTACATTGTACATGGCGCACATGGCGTTGTGGACACTGTAGCAGTGGCTGACACTTCCACTGGCTGGCGCAGGGAGCGCTTAGTTATTTATTCAGTGACCACGAAGCTGGAGATTCGGCAATAGGCCTGCATCTCTATCAACTGGTGGCCGCTGATTTCATTCAGTAGTTGTTGTGTGTAGGTAGGCTCTGCATTTCTTTGTGTTTATGCATCTGTCATATGTTTTCAATACATGTGTACACACTTTGATTTGCAGGCTACCACAGCACTGACAGAAATATATAGATGGTGCCCTAGTCTCTAGCTGGCAGACATCGCTGCTTTTTAATTTTTGGCATATATAATTCCTCTATTTTGTACATAGTTACGATTCAGACATTTTTAAAAGATTTTTAAAGTTGCCGTATACTAGGTGATCGCGCAGCATTGATGTTAGTTACAAATCAAACATTGCACTCAGTGTGGTAGCTGTCAACAGATTCGATGGTCGCTGCCATGTTACTTTCCCCCCAATGACATTAAAGAAGTACAGGGGCTGGGACTTTAAAGATTCTGGCAAACCTGCCCTACTGAAAACTGGTCCTCCCACATCCCTCCGCCCGTGAAGCGAAAAGTCGGTTCGAAAAGTTCAGTAGTGAAAATAAATGGTCCCTCCCCGCACGCTCTTCAGAGAAACAACAAAACCTGCAGTCCGCTCACAAACCACACGACGATTTAAACTCATGATAACAGCCGAAGAAAGCCGGTTGAGTCCATCTTGAATTATATTTCTGCATACCGTAGACGTTTATCTTGGTCAAAGTGGTTAAATTATGTACATAAATCAATCATCACTAATAGAAAACACTGGCATTGTGTACGAGGGTTCTACTCTCTTTGAGGAAATCCGCCCCACGTGCGTGTTAAAGGAATAGACTAGTCCGAGGATTTGTGCTTTGGATTGTCCTTTTCTTTTTAGCCTATGCAAGACAAGTAAAATATCTATTGAAATGATCAAAATGGAATATAAAAAAAAAAAAGTAAAAAGGTACGAAGGTTTTGTTGTGCAAAAAAAAATTTAGCGCGAAAGTTGGTTTTCCAAGGATCGAGTGAGAAATCGACCTTGACCTTGGATCCCGCATCATTGGTGCTTAGGATGTTTTGAGCACCCAGGTCAGCCCAGGTCAGCCATTCGTTCAACACTCAAAACAAACAAGCACATCTGGCCTTAAAATGCCGACGTGTTGTGCTCCTGGTTGTGTCCGAGTAAAGGAATCAAGCCCAGATTGTTCTTTCTTCCGCTTACCATGGGATAATGCGCCAAGGATTCGTTTTGGCTGGCAAAATTGAATCTTGTTCACCCCACCTGCCCACTAACACGGGCTTTGTCACCTCCATTTTGAAGAACGTTTTCTCGTCATGGAGCCGCATCGCCTCAGAGTTATACCTGAGACCTGTTCACAAACTCACTGCGGATATATTTCAACACAAGTCAGTGAAGGAAACAAGAAAAAAGCTCCTCGCATCGGAAGAGAACGCGAGATCACGAAGAGGGGAAGGTTAGTAGGCCCACAGCGGTTTGAAACGGTCCGTTCACAGGTTTGTTGACAAACCACCAAGGCCAGGGTCAAGCACCTAAGCCAAGGCTAATGCTAAATTGGGCCCTTTTGACAGTTTGATAAGCTTAGCAGGCCCCCTGTCTCAACTTATAATAATATTAGTGTGGTAGTGTCAGCCCAAGTCTATGATATATCAAGTAAGCTAAGTTACTAACTTATCATGCTTATATGTTTATATATTAATAAATTCAATATAAGCGTATTTCCATCCTCATCGACCGGACATATTTTTGAAACTGGAAATGAGAGAAATAATTCTTTTCAATGGAGAATGGGACATTAACCGACCGCTGTCATCAATTATGTTCAGTAATCGTGAACTGGGAATTTTAATATTAAATAACTGAATATCCAGAAATAGCCAATTCTCCTTTTAATTCATCATGACCTCCCCCCCCCCCCCCAAAGACCTACTGAGAACTGTTACCCGGCTAAAAAAACACATCAGTGGAATCCTTCATAGCCATAATTTTAGTTTTTATTTCAGCAAATTACAATATGTGAATAAGTATTGAAATATGTCTTTTTTTACATTTCAGCTCCTTCAGGAGCTTAAAGAAATACCAAGCATTAATGAAACTTCTGTTCTTGAGTCACACAATGAACTCAATGACGTTCCTGTGAAAATCAGTAGACGATGTCCTGATGAATAGTGTGACGACATTTTTAGCATCTTAGAAGGTTCATAGATTGGAGTATGATGATTGTATTAAAAAATGGCTGCATGAGCAGAATTACACAAGAGATACTGTATAGTATTTAATTACATATCCTTGACCTGTTGACACATATTGTGGGGGGAAATACAAAACCCTGGATGGGTTATTCTCTATAACGTGGGATATACTGACCCTATTGTCTAGCTAAGGTTAATAATGATAGTTTGATAAACCTTTTTTGATTGCACATGGATTGCCAGATGCAGTTACCTTGTTTGGCAGAATGAGACCTGACATGAGGGGGGTAAATATAACATATAACAATAATGTTACATAAGATGCCAGGTCCAGATTCATTTTATTCTGGTTTAATGTCTGGTTTAAGTTTGCATGTCGATCTATATGTAACATGCTACGCCTTGCTGGCCCAAAACCCGGACTAAACTACTCCTTTAAACGGCGTCACTCGCGCGCTCCAGGTTTTGGGTCTCGACCCGCGACCCTGGTGTTTCCCGCTGGCGATAGATGGCGCAGTAGTTTAGGAAATCGTCTATAAAACATAGGTATCGACACAAATTTTCAAAAGCAGAAGAAGAAATGCTATGCATCCCTGAACCATGAACCCCTGTTACCTGCGCAATCAATGTCTAGCCCCAGTTCTGCGGCTGTAGGACGGGCAAAAATCTGACAGGGTCCGTCTACAGCCACAGGTCGAACAAAGCCTGTAACCCCGGAACGCATTGGGTTGCCGTCACACTACAGCTCTGTAAAACAAACTGAGCAACACTCACCGCCAAATCCATTTTTTTTTTAAATTCCATAGATGTTATGTTCGTCAGTAGCACCGTTGATACATTTCAAGACCCAGTTTTCCATGATATGTCCACCTTTTTTACACACAACAAACTTTCTAATCGCCCGCCTCTCGCCGCCCGTCTTGCCGGAAGTTGTGAACTGCTCGCGTTTTGGCAGCACATACATCGGAGTTGTTGTTTGTTTACAACTGACAGCGTAGAGAGTTCCATCAATGCGATGGAGAGGTCGGTGGAGAGAAACCAGTTTAGGGTTTTATCCAACTCGAAAAATGACGAAATTGGTCAATTTGCATGTCAATTGGATATATATATATATATATTTATTGACATCACGCTGTCTTTTATGTTAAATCGAAGCACATCCTGAAGTGTAACAGAAATCAGTGTCAATGGTTTATATGACAAGAACATACATCCAGACGAACAAGTCACATACGGGCGTACAGCAATTAGATAATAAATGTTAAAGCTGTTCATGCAGCTTTTAACATGAGAAACGTTTCAAGTCTTTTAAGTAGCGATCAATTATTCAGGTACAATCCATCAATTATTCAGGTACAATCCATCAATTATTCAGGTACAATCCATCAATTATTCAGGTACAATCTATCAATTATTCAGGTACAATCTATCAATTATTCAGGTACAATCCATCAATTATTCAGGTACAATCTATCAATTATTCAGGTACAATCCATCAATTATTCAGGTACAATCTATCAATTATTCAGGTACAATCCATCAATTATTCAGGTACAATCTATCAATTATTCAGGTACAATCCATCAATTATTCAGGTACAATCTATCAATTATTCAGGTACAATCTATCAATTATTCAGGTACAATCTATCAATTATTCAGGTACCAATCTAACAATTGACATATATAATGTCATGTGCAATAAATATATCTGCCAGATGGCGCCACTCATGTGGGCATATAGCCTGACTTCCTTGTGTATTACGTCATGGAAATTTCCACAACATCGCGGCTGTTTTGTCCTTTCAAACTGGAAGATATTATATATAGCGCCCTATTAATTGTCATACAATAATTGTCATCGGGCCTTAAATAATAATACAAATTTGGAAAGTGGATAACTGCTGCATTATCAGCGCTCAATGTTGTCAAATCACCATTACAGTTGAGACACACTGCTAGCCCGGCACAAGTTGAAGGTACACTGATGCACGGGCAAACCGTCCTTCACGGTCAGGGTGTGGACGGCTGTCACGTCGTCCCGCGCCTCCCACACGTGGGTCATCAACACGTCACCAGCAACGGTCTCCTTCAGATTGAGAGCACGTGCCTTAGTCACGTGGTACAGGCCCAAGTCCTTATCAAACCGCGTTAATTCGCCTTGGGCGCAGCATTCAGCGACGGCATTGTAAGCGAAGCGCAGGTAGTTCGCGTGGTTGGTGTGCTGGTACTGATCAATGTCGCTCCAGCGAACCTTGTATGACGTCACAAAGGTAACTGATGGCTTCTCAAGGCGTTCAATCCTTTTAAACGGGACAGGTGACCCGCTGTCTTCAAGGAAAGAATCGGGAAGTGGACTGGGTCTTTTCGATAATTTGTCAACGAACACCAAATGACATATACATCGGTGTAACAAGGCCCCGGTGATGTTAGAATAGCATTCCGAGTGGTGTTGGATGGAGGATTTCCCCACCTTTGCCATGCGATCCGTGCAGCGCAGGACGTTGTTGTAATGATATCTCTTGTAGAGTTCGGGCATTACCTCGTAGGTCGTGGACACCGCAAAGAGCATGTGCGTTTTGCCGAGTTTATCAGTCAGAAGTCTTCGCTCGCCAGAACGTTGCATTAATCTATAATTGGGCATCCGGATGCTCTGGGACATAGCGGCCACGTTCCATATAGAGACCGAACCTATAAACAGAGAAACAAAACAGGTGAGCTTTTCAATATGGCGTTGAGAAAATCCACGCGATAACAGGGGTGTGTCCACTTACAACCTGCAATATGGTCAGTAACCACCAAGAAAGGACTGCCACGCTACCAAAGTGGCGATAGGGTAGCAGTCAAGGAAAAAACTATATAATTTTACAAAATGTGAAGTCTATCAATCTTTTATTACGATATTGTGCGTACAACCTGAGAAAGTTACTTAATCGTTTTTGTCCCCTTGGTTAGTATACATATAGTTTAATTCACCAATTTATCCATCCATCTTTTCAAAGGGGGGGGGGTATACATTTTCCGATCTCAGCGATTGGTATCCAGGAATTCTTGGAGATCCGCGAATTTTTAAGGGTCGTTATCTGTACAATTCCTGGTCCAACGCGAAGACCCTTTGCCTATTTATCGCGATTCATTATAGCAGTCTGCGAATTCCTCGATATTCGCGGTATCTCCATTAATGCGTCCATTTTCGCCCCCAGCTTTAAAATGTGCTAATCTTGGAGATTCGACATTGCTCTCTCTAATTCTTGAGGCTTCGGTACCCCTCCCCCGATCTCTCCCCCCCCCCCCCCTTAAAATAGGTTGCGACGATATCAAATTATATACTGGCTAGCATTTTAGACTTAGTCTTGCTCGCGACACCAGTGAAATTGTACCATGCTTGTCGAGATCCCTATAGGAGTAACCCTGGGTTATAACGTCTACTCCGGTGGGGCGTTCCATGAATGTAACCATCGGAAGACTGGGAAAGCTGAAAATAATGTGCACTTATCATACGATTGTAACCTGCTATTGTAACCATGCCCAAAATGAGTCCGCGCTTCAAATAAATGTTCCATTCAGAGACATTAATGTAAACAGCTCTTATCGGAATTTACTTCCAGTCAAAAGATAACCCGTATCAGATTTATTCATCTAACGTTACTTACAGGCTGAAGGTACTTATATACTAAATGATATGTGTTCCTTACTAGACAAACCTTTACTGTCGTTAACCCGTACTGGCATTGTGTAAATAAATCATCGTCCGTTTTTCTTTTTACTGCATTACATAATTTGCATAATAAAAAAAAAGCATTTATGATTCAAAAAATATCCGCAGTTAGCCATCAGTTGTTAAGTGCTTGATTCAGCTTCGTTGTATTAGAATCAGATAGACTTGATGACCATTAAATGAAAGACCGCAAATACAACTAACCGGATATGATAAAATATTACGCATTATATGCCATATACCTTGGTATTTCCAACTTTTTCTGCGACGCCATATTTGACGGGTCGCCTGTTCGCACAATACGTCGGAAGAAACAAAGTTGACGGATCGTCTGTTGGCACAATCTGTCAGAACAGACAAGCGATATCTAGGCGAATCATCGTTAAATGATATATATATATATGAAGGTTGGCGTTTCAGTTCTTGAGTTGCCCATTTCACTGCATTCTAGAGCAATTAAGCAGTTGTATCAATTGCACATTACACAGTGGCAGATCCAGCGGGGGGGGGGGGGGGCGGGGGGTGCACATGCCCCCCCCCCCGTTCGCTGGATAAAAAGCACGTGCCCCCCTTTCTCAGAAGAAGAGGGCACAGGAGCACAGAGACAATTCTTTCTGCACACTCACAAGCATCCCACCGGTTGCAAAACTAACGCCTGGATTCTACATCACCAGCACGAGGACCCCCCCCCCCCGCTAGCAAGTGTCTCACTGGATCCGTGCCTGGATTGTAGTTTCTCTCTCAGAAATATTTAATGGAAATGAAACATTTCATCTCCATGTAGAATGCAAGTACCAGCGCATGTTGAATAGAATGCAAGTACCAGCCCATGTTGAATACGAATTGGTGCACAGAAAGCCTCACTTTCCTGCAGGGTGGGTCCAGAAATTTGAAAAGAGGGGGGGGGGGGTCCAAACTTGTGACCGGGGTGGGGGAGGGGGTTCTAAACAAAACTGCGACCGGGGAATCTACCAATTTTTTGACGACCGGGGGGGCGGGTCTACTGAAAACTTGCTTGCGACCGGGGGACCCTTGAGATTTTGCATTGAAAAACGGCATTTTTCCTCCAAAGGTGGGGGGGGGGGGGGTGTCCGGGCCCCATGACCACCCCCCCCCCTCCTCCTGGATCCGCTCTTGTTTCTGGAGTATCGAGGGTTCAACCACTAGATTCGTGTCTTGATGATCAGATAAAATTCGCCGTCGTAGACACAGAAGGACACTATCAGGCCAACCCCGCCGCCATAAATATATATGGCTTTGGATTTACATGATCTGTAGAACATTTTCTCTCCATGTGTTGTTGGTACGGTGCCTTTATGATAGATACAGGGCCGGGTGATCGCCGATTAGGGGGCGCTCCAGACTCCACAACGGCTCTGACTGTGGTGTGCACGGCCCTGTGACAGAATCTCGTGACGCTTATTTATGGCAAGCCAAAGTGAAATTTAATAGAGTATTTGCACATATGTTCAAATATTTGGACATATGTCCAAATATTTGCACATATGTTTAATTCAATTGCACATATGTATAATTGAATTTAACATATGTAAAATCGATTTGGACATATCTTTAATTCAATTAAACATATGTACAAATGCTTCTGATTCGGACATATGTGCAATTCAATTGCACGTATGTTTAATTCAATTGTACACATGTTTTTTATTCAATTGTACATATGTCCAAATAATTTGCACATATGTCCAAATAATTTGCACATATGTCCAAATAATTTGCACATATGTTGAATTCAATTGCACATATGTTGAATTCAATTTCACATATGTTGAATTCAATTGCACATATGTTGAATTCAATTTCACATATGTGGAATCAATTGCACATATGTTGAATTCAATTGCACATATGTTGATTCAATTGCACATATGTTGAATTCAATTGCACATATGTTTAATTCACACTTTCCCCTCCTCCTTCACCTCCACCTCACCCACCCCCCCCCCCCACCCCCACCTCCACCGCCACCTCCTCCCCCTCCACCTCCACATCCACCTCCACCTCCACCTCCATCTTCACCTCCACCTCTACCTCCATCTTCACCTCCACCTCCACCTCCACCTCCACCTCCACCTCCACCTCCACCTCCACCCCCACCCCCACCCCCACCCCACCTCCAACCCCACCCCCACTCCCACCCCTACCACCACCCCCACCCCCATCTCTTCCTCCACCTCCACCTCCACCGCCACCTCCTCCTCCTCCACCTCCGCCTCCAACCCCATCTCTGCCTTCACCCCACCTCCACCTCCCCCTTCCTGTCTCACTCTCCCTCCACCTCCACCTCCACCCCAACCCGCACCTGCACCTACACCTGCACGTCCACCTCCACCTCCACCGACCACCTCTACTTCCATTTCCACCGCCACCGCTACCCCCACCTCCCCTCCCTCTCCCCTCCATCCCTACCCCCACCTCCACCTCCACATCCACATCCACCCCCACCTCCACCTCCACCTCCATCTGCGAAGCCACCTCCACCTCCTGCACATCCACCCCCACCCACTTCCATTCCCACCCCCACCTCCACATCCACCCTGACTCCCACCCCACCCCCACCTCCATCTCGACCTCCATTCCCACCTCCATCCCCACCTCCACCTCCATCCCCACCTCCACCTCCACCTCCACCTCCAATTCCACCTCCAAAACCACCTCCGCCTCCACACCCACCCCCACCTCCACCTCCACCCAACCCCCACCTCCACCATATGTCCAATTCATTTGGACATATGTGCAAATGAATTGGACATATGTAAAATTGAATTGTACATATGTGCAATTTATTTGGACATATGTCCAAATGATTTGGACATATGTCTAAATGATTTGGACATATGTGCAAATGAATTGGACATATGTACAAATGAATTGGACATATGTGCAATTCATTTGGACATATGTCTAAATCAATTGCACATATGTACAAATCAATTGGACATATGTACAATTAAACTGGACATATGTGCAATTCATTTGGACATATGTCTAAATCATTTGCACATATGTCTAAATAGGGGTCTTTAAAGATATCATTAATTGAATTGAAGATATGTTGAATTCATTTGGACATATGTGCAATTGAATTACACATATGTGTAATTCATTTGGACATATGTGCAAATATTTGAACATATGTGCAAATACTCTATTAGATTCAACTTTGGCTTGCCATACCTATTGCAGACTCTATGGCCAAGCTCATGGTATGGTTACATCATCCTCTGTCTAAGCATGGGAACAACAGTAAGTTAGTATACAAGATTACATGCATAACCACAGACAAAAATGTCTATTATGCGGCCCAATGATATACAGAAATAGCCTTAATAGGCAAACTTTGTTTACTTACTTACTTTTATGCAGTGACATTCGCCTTAAAAGTTAAAGGACAGCCTGAATACTTTCTGCACCACTGTGGTGTTGAATATAAGTACCAGCCCAATCATGGCATTACTGCAAAGGATCAATGTCGACCAGCGATATCGGGTTGTCGTTGAGGTCAGAGTCCGTTGCGACTAAAGTTTACATTGTTCACTTGATGTCTGTGGCCAAACCCCGACCCCCCGTTGTCAGCCGAGCGGACCCACGGGTAGATTTCACCAAGCGCGTTCTCCGGAGGTAACATATTAGCATGTGGACTCGGCGGTGGACCAGAAGATTGAGAGACACCTTTTGGTTAAAAAAGGCATCCAAACTAGACACTGCATGACAGTCATGGCAAAGTATATGGAGGTCAATTATTTGAACACTTTCCCCTCCTCCTTCACCTCCACCCCCACCCCCACCCCCATCTCTTCCTCCACCTCCACCTCCACCGCCACCTCCTCCTCCTCCACCTCCGCCTCCAACCCCATCTCTGCCTTCACCCCACCTCCACCTTCACCCCACCTCCACCTCCACCTCCCCCTTCCTGTCTCACTCCCCTCCACCTGCACGTCCACCTCCACCGACCACCTCTACTTCCATTTCCACCGCCACCGCTACCCCCACCTCCACCTCCCCTCCCCCTCCATCCCTACCCCCACCTCCACCTCCACCTTCACATCCACCCCCACCTCCACCTCCATCTGCGAAGCCACCTCCGCCTCCTCCACATCCACCCACCCCCACCTCCACCTCCACATCCACCCTGACTCCCACCCCACCCCCACCTCCATCTCCACCTCCATCCCCACCTCCACCTCCATCCCCACCTCCACCTCCACCTCCAAAACCACCTCCGCCTCCTTTAGCTCCACACCCACCCCACCTCCAATTCATTTGGACATATGTGTAAATGATTTGGACATATGTGCAAATGAATTGGACATATGTACAAATGAATTGGACATATGTGCAATTCATTTGGACATATGTCTAAATCAATTGCACATATGTGCAAATCAATTGGACATATGTACAATTAAACTGGACATATGTGCAATTCATTGGACATATGTCTAAATCATTTGCACATATGTCTAAATAGGGGTCTTTAAAGATATCATTAATTGAATTGAAGATATGTTGAATTCATTTGGACATATGTGCAATTGAATTACACATATGTGTAATTCATTTGGACATATGTGCAAATATTTGAACATATGTGCAAATACTCTATTAGATTCAACTTTGGCTTGCCATACCTATTGCAGACTCTATGGCCAAGCTCATCGTATGGTTACATCATCCTCTGTCTAAGCATGGGAACAACAGTAAGTTAGTATACAAGATTACATGCATAACCACAGACAAAAATGTCTATTATGTGGCCCAATGATATACAGAAATAGCCTTAATAGGCAAACTTTGTTTACTTACTTACTTTTATGCAGTGACATTCGCCTTAAAAGTTAAAAGACAGCCTGAATACTTTCTGCACCACTGTGGTGTTGAATATAAGTACCAGCCCAATCATGGCATTACTGCAAAGGATCAATGTCGACCAGCGATATCGGGTTGTCGTCAGGTCAGAGTCCGTTGCGACTAAAGTTTACATTGTTAACTTGATGTCTGTGGCCTAACCCTGACCCCCCGTTGTCAGCCGAGCGGACCCACGGGTAGATTTCACCAAGCGCGTTCTCCGGAGGTAACATATTAGCATGTGGTCTCGGCGGTGGACCAGAAGATTGAGAGATTTTGGTTAAAAAAGGCATCAAAACTAGACACTGCATGACAGTCATGGCAAAGTATATGGAGGTCAATTATTTGAACACTTTCGACCGGAATTTCGATATAAACTGGATTAGGCC
>OZ025263.1:15686849-15785721 GCA_964019135.1 Arenicola marina
CCCCACCTCCACCTCCACCTTCACATCCACCCCCCACCTCCACCTCCACCTCCATCTGCGAAGCCACCTCCACCTCCTCCACATCCACCCCCACCCACTTCCATCCCCACCCCCACCTCCACCTCCACATCAACCCCCACTCCCAACCCACCCCCACCTCCATCTCCACCTCCATCCCCACCTCCACCTCCATCCCACCTCCACCTCCATCCCCACCTCCACCTCCACCTCCACCTCCACCTCCAAAACCACCTCCGCCTCCTTCACCTCCACACCCACCCCCACCTCCACCTCCAAAACCACCTCCGCCTCCTTCACCTCCACACCCACCCCCACCTCCACCTCCACCCCACCCCCACCTCCACCCCACCCCCACCTCCACCCCCACCTCCACCCCCACCACCTCCATCTCCTCCAACTCCTCCACCTCCACCTCCACTTCGAATTCGAATTAATGATAACATTAATTCATTTGAATTAATGATATCATTAATTCGAATTAATGATAACATAATTTGGAATTGTACATATGTCCAAATCATTTGGACATATGTCCAAATAAATTGCACATATGTACAAATGAATTGGACATATGTGCAATTCATTTGGACATATGTCTAAATCAATTGCACATATGTGCAAATCAATTGGAGATATGTACAATTAAACTGGACATATGTGCAATTCATTTGGACATATGTCTAAATCATTTGCACATATGTGCAAATATTTGAACATATGTGCAAATACTCTATTAGATTCAACTTTGGCTTGCCATAACCTATTGCAGACTCTATGGCCAAGCTCATGGTATGGTTACATCATCCTTAGCCTGAAAACAAGACGTTACAGTCGTAAGACAGTTAGGGGATGGGACGACATAGTAACCTATGTCGTCCCATCCCCTAACTGTCTTACGACTGTAACGTCTTGTTTTCAGGCTACATCATCCTCTGTGTAAGCATGGGAACAACAGTAAGTTAGTATACAAGATTACATGCATAACCACAGACAAAAATGTCTATTATGCGGCCCAATGATAGACAGAAATAGCCTTATAGGCAAACTTTGTTTACTTACTTACTTTTATGCAGTGACATTCGCCTTAAAAGTTAAAGGACAGCCTGAATACTTTCTGCACCACTGTGGTGTTGAATATAAGTACCAGCCCAGTCATGGCATTACTGCAAAGGATCCATGTCGACCAGCAATATCGGGTTGTCGTTGAGGTCAGAGTCCGTTGAGACTAAAGTTTACATTGTTAACTTGGCGTCTGTAGCCTAACCCCGACCCCCGTTGTCAGCCGAGCGGACCCACGGGTAGATTTCACCAAGCGCGTTCTCCGGAGGTAACATATTAACCTGTGGACTCGGAGGTGGACCAGAAGATTGAGAGACACCTTTTCATTAAAAAAGGCATCCAAACTAGACACTGCATGACAGTCATGGCAAAGTATATGGAGGTCAATTATTTGAACACTTTCGACCCGGAATTTCGATATAAACTGGATTAGGCCTATGTATAGCCAGGAGCTGCAATTTTGATAAAACATCAGTCTCAATGAGTTGGGCACACCGAGATATACCACTAGAACGAGAATAGGTTTCTGCTCATTTGTGGTTTCTGGTCATTTGGGCGCTGATATGTATATACCTAATTATATGTAGTGCCCCCTCCCCCCCGCCCTTTCTTTTTCACCCCCAAAATCGCTCGGTCGGGGTGTTTTACGCTCACAATCCGCTCCGAATGGGTATTTTTTTCGCCCCTCCCCTCCCGCGGCCGCAAGTTTTCAAATATCCGCGCTGTAGGGTTATCTTTTTTATCACAAATGTCCCCTCCATCAGGCACCCGCTGAACCCCACCACCAGATTGGTCTGTACCCCCCCCCCCCACGCCTCGCCCGCCCCCCCGGCCTCCCCGCATACCAAGAAAGGGCGGATACATTACATAAATTGACGATTCTACGATTCACGATAGCTACGCGTAAAAATGTTTCGCTGCAATTTTTTTTAGCGCATAGAGATCTACAAGACAAGCCTTGCCAGAGTTTGTGAGCCGGTCTCCTTCTTTACTTCATCAACCAAGTATCGGCTATGTCTGTATCAGAGACACAAATGAAATTTCATTTATGTTTATGGTCTGTATATCGTGACCATTAAACGGCACGTTTGGCTAGGCAACTAGGCGGCTGGGCGGGCCATTTAAATCAATAACCACAATTCTTTTGTGCGTGACGTCATGTTTCATTGTTCTACGCCATGTAACTATGGAAACGATTGTCTATTGAAAGGGCCGAAGGGTGGTTTGGGTCAGATTACAGTATTTTAGCGTACTATATATTCAACGTACACAACTATCAACTCGTCCCATTCCCAGTTCTCGAAGGATTATTTCCCTCATTCTCAGTTCAAATAAAAAAGCCCTTTCCCGAAGAGCTTGTGCTATTCATAGGACTGTGGCAGATCGATCGAACCACGGAGTTGCTCTATTTAGCCTAAATTAATTCGTTATTTCGGTTCAAAATAGTTTTACAACTTCTCACGATAAAAACCTTGCTGTATGAGTACGTGCGCCACTAGAATGAAGTTACAAATAAAAAAAAATCTAATGGCTCATGTGGGGATCGAACCCAAGACCTTCGCGTTATTAGCACGACGCTCTAACCAACTGAGCTAATGGGCCAGCACTGAAATTCGTCCTTGCAAAAGTTCCTATTTGAATTAACTATGGTCCCATACATTTTATTTGATACTTCCTAGTAATCAGATAGATTAAATGAATTTACCAATCTGATTAATAATGTAGTACAAAACTCATGTCGCGCCCTATCGGACGCAAACCATCCAGGTTGGTCCGATTACAACGCAAGCGCTGACTGCCTGGTTCCCAGTAATGCAATTTGCATTCGCCAGGTGGCGTTTCAAATTCACTTGGCGCCCCTCACGGAGTTTATAGAAAGTATATTGTAACTGGTGACGTTATGACTTGTTTGATTAGCCTTCAAGTTTCAGAGTAAAAAAAGTCTTGTCTGTCGCGTGCATGATTAGCGCATTTATGGGCAATTGATATATGTTCAACCGTACCACCATCTGATTGGTAAATACAAGGCAATATTTTGTTCACTTGACTTAAACCTGCAGCGCACAGGGGCGGATCCAGGAAATCTCGCTGATCCAGGAAATCTCGAGGGTTCCTTTCCTGGTGTAGGTGCTTTGGGGACCAACGAAAAACATTTGCTCTTAGAATTGGTGCCTTAAATTGTTAGGGGTCTGGAAAAGTCCAGTGTCTAGTGTCGATTTTTTAGAATTTTCAGTGTCGAATGTTGATTTTTTTACGACATTCTGTGTCGATGGTTGGGCAGGTTCAGTGTCGTTTTTGCTAAAATGCCACTATCTGTGTCGATGTCGCTTTTTAATATCCCCCGTTTCGGAATGTGAGGGTTAATATCGATTTTTCATACATCTAGCTGTCGCTTAAATGTCGCCGTTTACCCATTCCAGACCCCTTATAGAGCAGGCATTTCTGATGAAAAAGATACAACTGATATTTTTAAATATGCGATCGCGGGGGAGGGGGAGGGGGGGCACTGAAAATTTGCGACCATAGAGTGGGAAAAAAAGAATAAACCGAGCGACTCTGCATGGAGCGATGAATATAGCGGGTCAGTGCAAAAAGATTTTGGAGGAGAAAAGGAGGGGGGGGGGGGGGGTGAGTGGGGGGGGGGGGATTTCCCTCTTTCCACAGTTACAGAGTGGACATATTTGGCTCAAAAGCGTTCCCGCGCTAGGCCCTATATGTTCCCGACCGAAACTTGGCGAATTTAAGCGAGGGTGATATTTAATCTCTTTTTGCATACTGTGCCACTAAAACAAAGTGTTCAGCTAGGTATTTGATATATAATCGGAAAATAATAATCTACCCTTTACTATTATTTCCGAGTGGCTATGTTGAACATGTTAGGACAACCCATAAAGCTGTGATCCACCATGCTAATTAAAAGAGCAGATGCTGATCATCTTTTATTGTTTTCAGACAACGTGTAGTATTAGTAAAATCAACTTGGTCTTTGTAATATAACTTTAATGAAATATCCTGACATAATACTTCACATGTGTGGTTGGACATAAACCATCTCCTAATTATAGAAGTGCACATATATGCGAGTCGCCTAATTCACGTTGGCAGTTTAAATAGGCTGACACATTGACACAGATTGTACAGTAATCAAACAGTATCGTACGGAGCATAAAGATAAACCGAAAGGTAACATTGGTTATATATAGGCTATATATTAATACTGGTCATAACTGGCAACCAAGGCTTGAATCGTTGGCTCCCCGCTGCTGATCGACGGTGTCAGTCACTATACATATTAGCGATGCATTACCTATCGTTCGCTAAGATTGAGGTTGTTACAATAGTGACCAAGCGGTGACTTCATGACACTCGAACGTGCACTGACACACGGTCACGCCGCCCTTGCGTACCGCAATGTGGATGGTCGTTGGGTGGTCTGTCTCCTGCCACACGTGGACTACCAGCACGTCTCTGGCCCCAACCGTCCTCCTGTCCTTGGGTAAGTGCGCCGTCACCCGGGTCACCTGATACTGGCCGAAGTCGTTCTTCATGCGGACCAGCTTGCCCTTGGAGCAGCATTCCGCGATGGCATCAGAGACAAAACACAGGTAACAGGCGTCGTTCACCTCTCCGTTGGCGTCCAGGTCGCTCCATTCCACTACTCGTGACGTCACAGGCGAGTGACTCGGCGTTGCCAACGATTCAATGAAGGAATACGTCGCGGCCGAGATCTGTGGGAGGCTACCGCGGTCGGGAAGAAAAGACCTCGGTAGAGGGGATAGCTTGTTGGTCTTCGCCTCGACCAACTCCACCTCTGTGACGCTACGGTGCAACAACTCCCCGGTCAGTTTCGAACAACATTCCGTCAGGTGTTGGAAGGATGATGCTTCAGTTTTAACCATGCGATCGGTGAATTGTAGCAAATTATTGTAGTGGTATTTCTTGTAGAATTCTGGTGTGAACTCGTACAAGAAGGACGTTACCACAAGACGATGGCCTTCGGTAAAGAATGGTCGTGATGATCTTTTCCCGTTCTCGTCGGCGCCCAACTTTTGGGCATAATGTGACTCGTGAATTTTTTGGCAATGCATGACCGGTTTCCATATGAAGACAATACCTTGAAAGACCAAAACAAAATTTATTATTTCATAAAACGATCACAATATGTGATAATTGCTACTTTCAAGTCAAGGATTAAACGATGATACATTTCGTCATTCTGTGAAAGTCGAAAAACAAAAGAAAATGAAAAAACACTTGTGTCGCATGTGTAATGACATTAATTTGCAATGATACCAAATTGGAAACCGGGAAATGGACTTTTTATCGCTAAGCACAGCCTGCATGATGACCGTAGTAATTGAGTAATTTCGGCTCCCTGTTTCAGATGACTAGACCTAGACACCACCCCCCTACAGACCCCACTCAACTGGGGTGTTTTGAAGGCCAGTCGCACCTTCTCGCATGATATATATGACATACAACCTATACATTGCCAACAGTTATAGTTTGACCATATCCAACTGACTAATATCGGCAATGTAGGTTTCTATGGGAACTAACACATGCCCACATGGTAATATGCCAAAAGACATTTATTTAATACGGTGAAGCCAGTTGAAACAGTCAATGTCCAAGTGGCATGTGATGTACCGTTTATAAATAATGTTTGCAAAAAGCTCACCCGAATTTGCATTCGTTGACTTATTATGATCGTAACTTACGTACGACATAGATGCCTTCATTCTTACCGTTTTTGTCTAAATCATCATAGGTGTAACCATAGCGACGAACCTTGATGCCATCGTTCGGCTGTGACGTCACGACGGGAACCCTGGGAGTTCTGCGGGTGGTGTGAAAAATTCTTACCTGTGTTATACATGTTGTATATCATGAACTACCTTGCAAATCGCGGTTCAGGGGCTATTCCTGTGTTGGGCGCCACCACATGTATGACGCATTTTATGTAATATTTTGCTTTTTACACAACGTCAAGATGGCGTTATCGAGTGAAAACAAAAGTCAATTCAACTCCCTATATCGTCAATGGAAAAATGTGGTTTAGGCTGTTAACTTAGGCAAGATAGTTCTTATATGTAAGACGACACTGCGATTGTTGTTTCTTTTATGTTTTTTTATTCCACCATAACAAAAGTCACACATCAAAAGGAACCATAAAATCATATAAATGGGTGCCACTTAGATACAAAGGATGACATGTTTTCACTATCGCTGACGAACTGTTCTACCATGAAATAATACAAAATATTGCGAATCGTGATTGTCCGGATGTAAAATGTAGAATATAACAATACTGGCGGTATTTGTTTTGTTTTGTTTTTTTGGACGGACACTCACTGACCCCAAAAAACTATATAATAATGCATCTGAAATACTTACTTTAAGTCTGCCAAATCTCCCGGTATGTCTGGTCGAACGTCCATATCGTAAAGGGTCACGACCGATACCTCCTCTTGTCGGGCAGTGGCTGCAAACCACAGGCAGTGCGTCGATCACTGCGACCCTTAGTAGTATCAGGTTAACTAAAGGAGCAAAGTATTTCGTCTGTCGTTAACTGACAATTGTAAGTACTTCCTGAAGCTCGGTACAAAATATCTTCAATGACATCGCTAAATTTTTTAAGATCCAGATGCGGCCTAAGATTAGGTATACAATTATATATATATATAAGCCTATATAAGTATGCATATATATATATATATTTATATGCATGTGCAAATGTGGATGCTGTGGGCGGTCTACTGTCCATGATCTAAAAACATATGCTTACCGTCGTGTACCCTCGTGGTCCTCCGCTTAACTAACTCACCCAGGCCATACAATACGTAACGTTAGGCCTAGCCGACGTACAGCTGTGCACGGAGGTTACATATCTGTCACTAAGTATACCGGTACTTGAACATTGGCATCTAATTGGCTAGCTTTAGCCCCAGTCCACATGACGGTCGTAGGCGCGTAGACTCAGATGCGCGTAGTTCTCCATTTGGGACAAGTAGAGCTGGGTGGCCGGAACAGCCCAAGCGGATGTTCCTAAGCTGACTGTGTTAGCAAGCGTTTGATCGCATATTCAGAAGAGGCGATAAAGGACGAACATAAAAATGCGGACATAATGTGTAAGGGTGTTGCTCGTAGACGAATGGACTTTGATATTTTGCCGGGGAACCAGCCGTTTGAATTCGAGTGGGCTCACTAAGGTCACAACTGTTATCTGGCGGGACATATATGTGTGTGTGGGGGGGGGGGGGGCATATGTCGGGGTCTCTTAATTGTGAGACAGGACGTGTCTCACAATATCTATCCAGTTGGGATGAGAGACATGATCAAGGTCTTGGTTTTGACCCCGGGATTTTGTGTTGTAGCGGTCCAATTGCCGTAGGTTGGTTGGTTGGTTGGTTGGTTATTCATTACCTTTTAACCACTTTTGGTCATATCGCGTCAATGGGAGAAGGAAGGGAGAGTGGAGCCCTGTCCCCTGGGGTAACCCCCTACTCTTTACGAAGAGAGACATGGGATCTTTATACTGCGACCACACAGACATGGCCACCGCAAGGCTCGAACCACCGACCCACGTGCCGTTAGGCTCTCAGGTGACCAGAGCACTGAATGCGAGCGCTCTAGCCCACTGAGCTGTCGCGACGGCCCCCCAATTGCCGTAGGAGGGGAGGCCGGAGTAGGGAGTGCATTGGCTATTTATACTCCCACGGGAGAGCAGTCTAGAACAGGCCGATCGAGTGGGGCTGGCGAGATCCAGCAGCCTGAACTATGTCCCCATGCCCACAGTCGAGAGTGAGTGTTGTTTGCACATGCCGCCGTTAGATGGCGACATCGTATGGTAGGCATATGGCCTCATTAGCAGACTGAATATTCAGATCAAGTGACATTTTTGATAAATGAGGTAGTCAGCACGTGTTCGATGCGGTCAATTTATGACATCTGAATATTGAAAAAAAATGCTTAAATAAATATCATAACTATCAAATGAGCTATTTTAAGAGTGATGGAGGCATGTAAGCCGAGAAAACATCTGATATAAATGGCAAAAGGCGAATGTAATGATTTTCACTCGAGGGGCGGATCCATGGGGGGAAAGGGTGGGGGTGCACCCGGTCCCGGCCCCCCTTTTAGGGCCAACATTTATACCATTTAGCATGAATCCGGGGGTGGGGGTGTTATAAAATCTGGTGGGGGGTTTCCGCGGGTGTCCATCGATGCCTGATAGAGCGGACATTTGTGATGAAATAGATACCCCTATATGAAACTTGCGACCGGGGAAAGGGGGGCACTCTCTGCTGAAAATGGACGTCCGCAGAGCGAGTTTGAAAAGAGAGATGGAACTGCGACATAGAGCGGGTTAACGGAAAAAATACCTCTTCCGAGCGGATTTTGGCCGAAAAGCGCATGCGACGGATGTTTGAGGTAAAAAAAGGGGCTTTACCGCGGAACCCGTCCAAACCCAGTAATGTATTAAGGGGGGGCATGGGCCTTCTAGCATAACAACCAGGCATGTCTAACGGGCAGTAAACACGGGCAGGACTGATAAATTGTTCTTAATCTAGTGAGATATAAACTGTGGTTCCATTAATAATTGACGGAAAGTTTATACAGATATTCATTGTGTTTGTTCTGTGAATAACAATACCATAGAGCCAGCCTATTCCTGATAAAAGAAACACTGAAGCAGTCCCCTGAACAAATGGCAAACGCATGCGCGAAACCGTTTTCAGACCCGAAATACCCAGTGTTTACTTTTTACGATTTCGCCAGGGGTATCTGGAACGGTCTATTAATTGATGTTTAACTAAAAGAAGATATAAATTTTTATTCGATGTAATCCCATTTCAATTTGTTTTAAGCCACTGATGTGGATCGGTGTACGAGGTCTTTTAAATTTGATTCTGAGTGTTACCGCAAGACATGGACATTGTCACGGTGCCACCATAGCAACCATCCATGCAGGTCTGTTGAGGAGCGCTGAGTGACTGTAAGCGGATGACAGGTCCAAACAACATGCTGGTTTAAATCTCATGTATTGTCACCATGTATTCACCATATCCGTGTTCTTTCGTGGAGTATTTGACACATTAATTAATCTTTGATTTACGAGACGCAAACAGATACAAAGGTCAATGCGGGAACCGGGTTCCTGGCCCAAAACCGCCATGTTGGGTTTTTTTCGCCGCTAGCTGTCGCCAGGCGTAAATGACACATGCGTTCTGAAAGTGGGTACAGATCTTTCGAATCCCGGGTATATGCCTATGGTAAACCGAATACGCCTATTACGCATCGGTATACCTCCCGACACTTCATTCACCCGGGTCGGGTGCGTGCGCATTTATTCGGCATGCTGACTGTGGTCGCATTTCTTTCGGCCAGGACCGCAATGCCGCCCTGTACACTCAGCACCTTACGGACCTGCCGATAGAACTACTACGCCGAATGTCAATGAAATGTTCATACCGCTTATGTCCGGTTCATTTAGGAGCAATTAATGGGGCCAACCACTGACAGTCACTTTTCAATCAGCCGCCATGTTCTCCCGAATGTCCAGTGCTATTTTGAACGGGACACAATCGGCATACCGAATGAACGCGCGGGCACCCGACCCGGATGAAATGTCGGGCGGTGCACTGATGCGTAATGTGCCTATTAAGGGCATATACCTGGGTTTTCACAGAAATGCGCCCAGTGTACCGTTCAAAACACCACTAGGCAGAAGGAAGGGAGGGAGGGGGGAAGGGTACCATTTCTGATTACCGCGATTGGCGTCCAAAAAGAGATTCGCGATTAGTTGTTGGCAATTGTTGGTTATCGTTATCTGTACAATTCCTGGTTCCATGCAAAGACCGATCCTTGTTTATCCCGCGATCCGTTATCGCGATATCACCTTTTTCGCGCCCAGTTTTTCGCAGTCCTCATCTTGAAGGTTCAACATTACTCTCCGTAATTCTTGGGGATTTGCGATTCTCAGGGGGTATCCCTCCGTCTGGGCATTCGGGAGAATACGGCGGCTGATTGAGAAGTGATGGGTAGTGCACATTTTGTAATGTCCAAATGACAATTCTGTCAATATCGGACCTTTCTCCCAGTCCAGATATGGTGTTTCTTTTTCTTACTGAGAAACCCAATACCCTGAGCACGTTTACTTGTCAAATATTGTACGCATTTTCATAAATGTATAGTCTCGGCTCCCAGAAGTTTCATGCACCTTTGCCAACCTCCCCCCCCCCCCCCTTACCCCAACACCTTGCTCTCAACCATCCATAACTTAAAAGAGCTGTGTACGTCGCATTATTATAGCCACTTCCTTCAAGGTCGAGAGCCGGGGGTCAAAAAATTAACCTCGACCAAATCTTTTTCTTTTTTCTCTAAATAATTTTTTTTTTTCGATTAAACATGAAAACAAAATGTAAATTTTATAAAACATATGTTACTTTACAGAAACAATTAAAAATGGCTTTAACATGGCGGTCAATGGGACAATGGGAATATGATTTAAAATGTAGTTGTTCCTGAGCCCCCCCCCCCCCCCACTCCCGAAAGAGATTACATACTTCACCCAAGATTGCATGTTGAAGCCTAACATCATGTTAAATACATAAATAGCAAAATACAGCTATGTTACTGAAATTTTTTTTGCTCTGTAAGCTCGATTATAACCGAAATAGGCTATAAAATAAGCAAAATGAGGAATTGTCACATTTATCTTATATGCATCCATGTATGTTTAGTGTATATGCTTGTAATACGAAACATGCCTGCACATTTGGCAGAGGAACTCATATTTGTTTCGGTATTGGTTGTCATTATAACCTCAAAACGCCAAAACTCATTTTGAGTTTAATATCTGAAAAATCCTCTAGGTGCCACCCATTCTCGCTAAGGAGTTTTTTTTTTATCTACCGGGAAGCAAACGCAGAACCACCGGCACGTCTAACAACTGAGACACATACTATTGCTGTTGAATTTTTAAGCGGTTAAGATGAAACTGGTAGGAAGGAGGGGGGGGGGGGGGTGATGGAATGGAAAATGTCTGAAGTCATATCAATTCAATCAGGCATTGAAAACTGTGACTAAAGTGGATACAAAGCCGGGTGACTTTATCCCGCAACACAAATTAAAATGTAAAGCTGATGCTACAGTTTTTCATATCACCAGGCATTGAAAGCTGCCATGAATACAGTGATTACTATTTTATGTAGTCTGTATCAACAAAAAGCTGTATGAAGGACTCTCAGCGACATTCAAGCTTAATCTCCCTCCGTGAGCTTTCATAATAAAACAATATTTGCATATTTGACTCTGTGGGAGTTTTATCATCGGTCTACTTCATGATCCGTCTTTACTGCTGCTGTGACCATAAATAGGCAAGTTTACATTGTGCTGGTACCCTTCTGCCTGAGACTTGCGAGAGTGGCGAGCCCTGTTGTTTGAAGACTGTGTGTACCACTGCGAAAGTGAATATGGCGGATGTCCCGGTGGATCGCGGATGGGCTTGGATTATAGTTCTAGGTGACGTACACATCATATCATAGAAGTGTCTTTCGTGGTTTTCATGAGTAAATTTGCATATCGAGCTGACCGTTGCAGCGGGTGCACCAAAATATACTTTTTATACTTCAGTGTCTAAATGGGTGTTTGTGGCAAGTGAACCATGTCAATGACCCTGATGCTCTCCTAACCGAATGTACTCAACAATTTTTTTTTAAATTATTTTCGCTAGAAATATTCTCGTCGTGGATAACAATTAAGAATTAAGAGACTGATTGTTCTAAGTAATTTGTTGTCATACAATGACGTCATCTTGGCTTCGTGCACAACCAAAAAACACTGCCCAAGATGCTCGTCATTTGTAAATTGAAATTGTTAAATTTGAATTGCTAAATTTAAATTGTTAAATTTAAATTGTTAAATTTAAATTGTTAAATTGTTAAATTTAAATTGTTAAATTTAAATTGTTAAATTTAAATTGTTAAATTCAAATTGGTAAATTTAAATGGTTAAAATTTCAATTGTTAAATTTAATCATTGCTTATTGTAACAGGTGGCTTCGTGAACATGTTCTGCTTAGCTGGTACGAACAGGGCATCTGGTGTTCTGTTCGTGGAGATTCTCGAGACATTCGAGGCCAGTACGTCCCTCTCGGCCCTCATGTTCGGGATCCGCGCACTCACGTCGTCCATCGCAGGTAACGATACCTATCGTGTAAACAACATGCAACCCACCAAGTGATATATCCAAGGGCGGATCTAGGGGTGGGGGTGGGCTAGGGAGTCCGCCCCCACCCCCTTTTTTGAGGAAGAATGCCGTTTTTCAATGAAAAATTTAGGCCATCTTAGGCGTGGACCTCCCACCCCTTCTTTGAGGAAGAACGCTATCTGAGGCGGCGTAGATTTTGTTCAGAGCCCCCCCCCCCCGCCCCCCAACCCTTATGTCGCAAATTGGCCCCCCTCCCCCTCTTTTCAAATCCCTGGATCCGCCCCTGTATATCCTATGTTTTGATCATTAATAAGTAGTTTTCTTTGCGTTGCATGTTCTGCTATCCTGGTATTGAATCGAAATAAAAAGTTGCGTGTTTTTGTGAGGTTTGTTGCTATAAGAATAACACAGTTTATATATCCTACGATCAATAGCCATCTTCACTATTCTTTTTATTATTAACATTTAAGTCTTTCACGATGTTTGCTTTGTGTTCCATATCCTGTTATTATTATATTACAGCTAGAGCCAAAACATGAGTTTTGTTTGTCGTTTTTTGTTTGTTATAAGCATGGCGAAATAGTATAAAGCAACATAAATCCACGATTTGATTAATCGTACATGTGAAGCACGTCGGTCAAGACTATAGCCATCAAATCATAAATAACCCATTAATTACATAGATGAGTAAAATGTGCTTTGAGGAGCAATATGAATGATTATAGTGTTAGTATGTGGCCTGGGTGTAATGCTGCTGAATACTTCACCCCGGCAGCCGTGACGTCAACAGCCATGGCGTCACGCCTGTCCTTCAGGGCCCTGAGTATCATTGGCGCGGTGTCCTACACTCTGGGTCACCTGCTGCTGGTACCGGCCCCCAACATCTATTACGTCGTCTGTATCTATGGACTATTTGCCGGTAAGTCTATTGACATCATAGCCATGGTTAAACATTATTGTATTCTGAATCAGTGAGGAGGGCATCAAGGTCATTGACATGGTTAACCATTATGTATTCTGAATCAGTGAGGAGACCATCCTGAGATATTGCATTTGGCAGTCCATCCCGGGGTGATCATATTTATATTTATATTTTACATTTTCATTCATGTAGGCCTTTATTTTATTCTTTGTTGTAAAAATGTAATG
Organism: Arenicola marina; assembly: GCA_964019135.1. Lineage (NCBI taxonomy): Eukaryota > Metazoa > Annelida > Polychaeta > Arenicolidae > Arenicola > Arenicola marina. The sequence goes on from OZ025263.1 coordinate 15,700,293, forward strand.
GATATTACTCTTAGTTACCTTTATCGTAATTAGCGTTCTCAACTTTTCATTATTATTTTTTTTAATGGTCTGTAACGTGGCAAATTATTGTGTTTCACTCTTCCTTCCCTTGCTTTAGGGGTGGGATTTCAGGTTCTGTTCATCTCGAGCGCATCTATTCTTAGTCAATACTTCCGGACGCGTCACTCGCTTGCCAGCGGCATAATTATGGCGGGGGGCAGCCTGGGACAGCTGGTCATGCCTCAGATCCTCAAGGTTCTTCTGGATACATATGAACTGCGAGGCGTTCTCCTCGTCTACAGCGGCGTCACATTACACATGTTGGTCGCCAGCGCCCTCTACCGGCCACCTGCTTTTTATGAGAGTGTGTCGCTTACGGGTCACAACGGTCACGTGGTAAGCGCCGTGGAAGGAACGGATCACGTGGGACTTCCGGGAAAACCGTCCCCAAAGGATAACGGAGAATCCGTATTTTACATCGATTCGACACCATTGAGAGACCGCGTCACTGGAACCTCAACCGGAACCGGAAAGGGCAATGATGGCTTTGATGGAGATGGATCGTTGGCTGGTTATGACGCCATAGAATGCATATCCATGTTAGATACAACTTTATCCGTCTGGAGTGACGAGTACGCCCAGTGCCAGCTCGAAAAATCGGTGCAATTTGACAAACAGGGACGGAATGTGGACTACAGACGGGACGGTGCCGAAGTTAAACCAAACGATAGCACTAAGAGAAGTGACGTTATTAGCAATGGCTACGTCAATGAGGCCTACAGCGATAGCGACGAAGATGAGAACGAAACACGAACGAAGAAGATTTCAATCGCTGACATACATAACGATACCATCACAGACGTCATGAATATGAAGAAACGTATCTCTGACGACACAGGTACTGACATCGTGGTACGGGAAGAAATGCATACGAGATTGTGCTTGACATATATTAGCATTAAAGACGTACTTGCTTTGGACGGAGATGGTGAAACGTACGAACCGGACACCCATGACGAAATCATCAACAGCATTCAGACAGAAACGATTAGAGGGCAACATAACGATGACGTTTCTTCTATTGTCGGTATTGCTGTTGAAGACCAAGTTGATGAGGACGTTAATCGGGATGAATATCTCATTGTCAGGGGTTATCCTCTCGAGAACGATGTTAACAGATTATATTCCAATAGAGATTACTTGGAGGGAAATGATCCCAATGAACGTCATCCCATTGAGAACGAAGATGAGAACATGGCTTTGGGTCAAGATCGCCTTGGGAAAAAAGAGCGTGGAGATGGCACTACGAGGAGTGAAACTCTTGACAAGGAATATACAAGATGTCATTACCTGAAGAACAGTCAGACAAACGAGACCGATGAGACAAAGGATACCCACCAGACAAACGAGTTCGACCAGACAAACGACATTTACCAGAAAATTGAGACCAACCAGACAAACGGCAACAACCAGACAAACGAGACCGACCAGACAAAGGAGACAAACCAGGCAAACGAGACCGACCAAAACAACGAGATCGACCAGAAAAACGAGACCGACCAGACCAACAAGACCGACCAGACAAACGACACTCATCAGACAAACGCGACGGATCAGACAAATGAGACCGACCTGAAAAACGAGACCGACCAGACAAATGAGACCAACCAGACAAACGAGACCAACCAGATAAACGACACTCAACAGATAAACGACACTCATCAGACAAACGCGACGGATCAGACAAACGAGACCTGCCGGACACACGCGAACGATCAGACAAATGAGACCGACCAGACAAACGAGACTGATCAGACAAACGAGACTGTCCTGATCAACGAGACCTGCCAGAAAAACGAGACCGACCAGACAAACGAGACAAACCAGACCAACGAGATCGACCAGACGACCGAGACAAACCAGGCAAACGAAACCGACCAGACAAACGAGACCGACCAAAAAAACCAGACCGACCAGACAAAAAACGAGATCGACCAAACAAACGAGACCGACCAGACAAGCGAAACCGACCAGACAAACGAGACAAACCAGGCAAACGAGAGCGACCAGACAAACGAGAGCGACAAGACAAACGAGACCTACCAGACACACGAAACCGACCAGAAGAACGAGACCGACCAGACAAACGAGACCGACCAGACAAACGAGACCTACCAGACAAACGAGATCAACCAGACAAACGAGACCGACCAAAAAAACGAGATCGACCAGACAAACGAGACCGACCAGACAAGCGAGACCGACCAGAAAAACGAGACCGACCAGACAAACGAGACCGACCAGACAAGCGAAACCGAGATCAACAAAAAGATTCCTATGCTGTTGGATGTTACAGAACTAAAACCGGGAGCCGATGGAGTAGCTAACAAACCGGAAAACGGCGCCCTTCGAGAGTTCACGACCACAAGTAGTGTTATTTTAGTCGACAGGAATAGCGAACTGAGGAGGAGAAGTGGCGTCCTGAAGTGGTTTGTCTGTGAGCGCCTCTCCTGCCGCCTGCTCTCCCGTCCGGCTTACACTCTGGCCGTCCTCGCCGCCGTCCTAGCCGTCATGGGCCTCAGTCACATCTTCGTCTTCATCCCTGCGCATGCGCGGAACATCGGCTACTCGGACAACCAGATATCGACGGTCTTAACGATCTCCGGAGCGGTGGACTTCCCATCCAGACTCTTCTTTGGGTGGGTCGGCAACAAGGGCTGGATGCGTCCTGGATACATCATCTGTCTGGCTCTGGTCCTTGCTGGATCGATCCAGATCGCCTGCTCCTTCTTCTCGGCCTACGTGTCCCTTGTGCTAATGATGACGGTGGTGTTGAGCCTGACCAGCGCCTTCGTCGTCCTCTACCCAGTGGCCATCAGGTCCATCGTCCCGATCCGGGACTTCGCCAAGGCATTTGCCCTGGGACAGGCGTTCTTTGGACTGGGAAATCTCTGGCTTCCCACGGCGTTCGGTGAGTAATCAATGATCAGAAGCAGAATCTAGTCCAGGTTTATATACATACAGATGTACAAATATATACACATGTAAGTAAATAGTTAAAATTTAGTTTGTATTTTTATATATAAATATATCTATAAACATACAATTTGAAAGTACATTTTAACTATATAAAAATGCAGTTGAAAGACTCCCATTAAAACATTAAATATAAAAAAGAAATCGCTTCATGTAAACGTTTTGCAGGCATATGAAATGTGATCAATGCCAATGTCGATTGATATTGTGACTTCTTTCTGATCTGTCAGAATTAAGCACAGTATAGTTCTGATAATGGGAAGTATGCTATTTCTGGAACCATTCGACAAACCTATATGATTTGATCGCACATCAGCGGACGTATACTTGTAATATATATATATATATATATATATATGTGTGTTTCAGTTTGATATTAATTTTATGTTTATATTACTTCCAGGTGCAATAAAGGATGCAACTGGCAGTTATGAAATTCCGATGCTACTCTGTGGAGTTCTGTTAACATTGTCAGGCGTCTTGTATGGTTCCATATTCTATGTAAAGTCATTGAAAGGCCATGCAAAAGATATTGCGGAGGTAGTGCTAGAAATTAGCGTGTCACGATAGTTTGCCTTATGTCGTTTGTTACCATGTATGTGTGTTCCAGGTAGACCAGAGAGACAGATCAGTATATTTTGACATTGATGCACAATCAACGGCAACGGCTTGTAAATTGTATTTGCAATTATAAAGTTGCTTCATGATTTTCACGTTTGAATATTCTAAAGATAACGTATGATGTAATATGAGGTAATTTAAACATTGTATTTTCAGATTATGATAGTGCATTATCATGCAGTGTTAATAAAATAAATGACAAATGTGTTTCTACATCGTGACATACTGTGACATTTACATTTGAAAAAAAATCACCCTCATGTTTACATATGGGTTACTAGGCAAATCCCACAATGAAGTGTAATTATTCCTTCTCGTTCTTTGATCGGAGCAAATGGGTCCGCCGTGAAGAGTCGAGTGTGTTCTGCCCGACCATCATACTAGCAAAGGGCAAAGCTAGCATGTCACTACATTGACCTTACCCTCTCCCATTCGCTGGTGACTTTATGTCATAGAATCTAACCAATCAGTATTCTATCTGTAAAAGAATGCCAGTAACATTCAAACATCTAAATACAAAAACGGAGGAGTCTTGGTCTAAGTGTCGCCATTTTGTTCGTCATAATCCTGTTTCACAATTTCGCTGTGTCGTCGTTAAGGTCGAGAGCGAGTGGCACTTCCGGCTTCCTCCAGAACCCATTTTTGAATGTTGAAGAAGAAGAAGTTTATTCTTCTTCATGGCTTCCAGTCATGGTACAAATAATGGCCTCCAGCCATGGTGCAAATAATGGCTTCCAGCATGGTACAAATAATGGCTTCCAGCATGGTACAAATAATGGCTTCCAGCATGGTACAAATAATGGCCTCCAGCCATGGTACAAATAATGGCCTCCAGCCATGGTACAAATAATGGCTTCCAGCATGGTACAAATAATGGCTTCCAGCATGGTACAAATAATGGCCTCCAGCCATGGTACAAATAATGGCTTCCAGCATGGTACAAATAATGGCTTCCAGCATGGTACAAATAATGGCCTCCAGCCATGGTACAAATAATGGCTTCCAGCATGGTACAAATAATGGCTTCCAGCATGGTACAAATAATGGCTTCCAGCATGGTACAAATAATGGCCTCCAGCCATGGTACAAATAATGGCCTCCAGCCATGGTACAAATAATGGCCTCCAGCCATGGTACAAATAATGGCCTCCAGCCATGGTACAAATAATGGCCTCCAGCCATGGTACAAATAATGGCCTCCAGCCATGGTACAAATAATGGCCTCCAGCCATGGTACAAATAATAATCGACATACAAATACAGCAGACATGAAAATACGCTACTGGGAGAAACAGATCAGATCGCAGATTGGAATACAATTTACATCGAAAAAGAAAATGTAATTGGGATTCGACTTCGTCAAATACAAACCCTTGGCAGTAACTATCTGCACAGCCGCTGTTCAAATGGTATATCTACGTGTCGACCTTTCTCATATCTCTGCACCAAACAACAGTATGGGCAGTACCATTGCATCAAATAACTTCAAGAGTAAAGTGGTATCTAAACCCTTTGTCCGAATATTGATACGCTTGATGAAACCTTTCTCAACCTGCTCCGATCGATGCTTTCGCGTTGCCGTTGCGTTAGCTTTGGTGTGAAGCGTATGCCTAAATAATCCTACGTTGACGCATATTGTATCTGATCGCCCGGGAAGGTCTATCTTTCGTTTCCCCTTAACCTACCACCATTTTGAAAAAACGCCACCCCTTTTTTATGCAAATTTATACTCCTGCCCCATTTTGCACAAAACTCCTCTAAGGTTCATATGACGGTTTGTAATCTGTCTATACTGAGTGCGCAAGATTAACGAGGTCGTCTGCATATATACATGCAATCATGTTGGGGAAGTATCCATTGATATATACACATTTGCACTCGTTACTCGTCAAGGTACAGAATAAAAGGAAACTGGCTCAATAGGCAGCCTTGCCTCGTGCCTAAAGATCATTTAAGGAAATCGGTGGTTCCCTTTTCCCATTTAACTACGGATCTTAGCTTTCCGTAAAGAGACATCAAAACTCGGAGAATGTTTTTTTTAATGTTAAGTGCCTGTTAAAGCATGTTAGCCAAACATATTGAAATACGTATTCAACATAATACCAGGATTAAGCAGGAAGTTGTGGGATGTCATCCAAGTCCAAGCCTAATATTAGTAAAAACAACATCGTTATATATTTATGTCAAATATATTAATTAACACATGCTTGTAGTGAACGGAGAAGTAAAACATGTGCAAATACATGTTTAAACTAATGCGAGACTGAAATGTTGCACGAAGTGACCACGTTTCGCCCTGAGTTACCTAACAGATATGTTGACGGTAACAGGTCTACTTACTGACACATTAATAAATAATTATGAGGGTTTTCACCCCATAAGAGTGTACCGGCGTTGGCGCTTCTTGTTCCAAAGCTTAACTTTGGCCAAGAATAGGCGTTAATGCGATGGGGATATACTCACTTGCCGATGCACTTAGGCATGCTATATACTGGCGATAAATATTCATCGGTTTGCTGATGATGCTTGACTTTTATGCAAAATACATGCACTAAATACATAGAGCACGTACACAGATCCAAACACAAAGTGCAAAGTCATGATGATCAGAGCTTTTCTCGGTATTACTCAGAGACAACGTAAATCGACGTCGCAATTCACCTTCACCATTTGAGCTGATGATCCCATAACTTTTTAGATTTAATGTACCTATTTTATTGTTTTCTATTCTACATACTGTTCTAAATATGTTTTGACAGTTGATGGAAATATGGAAGTTATAGGTGGGCTACTTCACAGATTTGTGTGTGGTCGGTTGATCTATTTCATAGTTTCATGGATAATACGAAGTGTCAGTCCGATAAGTTTGAATAATTTTATTCAAGGCAACTTGCAACTACTGATGAGCACAATAAGGAAAGGGAGATAATATAAATTATAATGCCGGTATTTTAACATATCAGTAACCGAACTCGCTGGACATATAGGTGCGACGGCTCAAGCCGGCCTTTCACGCCACCAAGCAGGCAGGGGCTCGGTAATACAATCTTTGATACTTGAATTTTAAAGCGCCTTATGGTAATGTCAAACCCAGTTTATGGCCCCTGAGTCCCCATAATAATGTGTTCGTCTCCCTATGGTATGTGTTTTGCCGCACTACACTTTGCACACGGCGGCTCGCGTAAGCTGGGCCAGGACCGGGTCCAGGGGACGGATCTTCACTTATTGCCTAAGCCCATCCATGTCCCATCAAAACCCTTCATCGTCGTGAAAGTCGTGGCTGATACCATGGCAACGTCTGCAGGACTTCCGGTGGACCGCGCATGGGCGTGGATGGTGCTTGCAGGTAAGATCGTGATTGCTCCATAATTGAATACACATTTCTTGCATATACATGCATTAAGAATTCAGCAAAAATGCAACGTATTACGATTAATTATGACGGGTATGGATCCTAAATGTATGTTCTCGTTTTAACATGTCTATAAGTCGAAAAAGAAAAACTAACTTTTAATGTAATATAATGTATTACGATTATCTATTAACATTTTGCATTATTATTCATCATTTATTTTATTATCATTTAACTCTTATTCTTCTTATTCTGATCAGTATTATTTATTTTTGTCGTTATCACAGGAGCTTTCCTCAACATGGTGTGCCTGGCTGGAGCGTACAGAGCAGCTGGGGTACTGTTTGTTGAGATCCTGGATGAATACGGAGCCAGCACTTCCCTGTCGGCCTTGATGTTCGGGACTCGCGCCGTCTCAGCCTCTGCTGGCGGTAAGACTCTATTGACTTTGACAGGATAGAAATCCCGGGGGGGGGCACTATTATACAAATCTGGTGGGGGGGGGGTATGTTCGCGGGTGCCTTGATGCCGGTGAGAGCGGACCAAAACGATACCCCTATAGAGCGGATATCTGCGATGAAAAAAATACCTTGCTTGTACCTTTTACTTATAGCTTACGACCGGAGGGGGTGGGGGGGGGGGGGGCTCTGAAAATGATTGTTTATATAGCGAGTTGCCGCGACAATATACCCCTTCCGAGCGGATTTTGGCGGGGAAACTCCGCCCGAGATTTGTGGGATATACAGCCTGACCGAGAAGTCGACGGAGTAAAAAAAAGGGGGGGGCTTTACCGCGGACCCCCCCCCCCAAAACCCAGCCATTTATTAGGTCCCCCCCCACCGGGATAGAAATTTACCTGTGGTTCACCTGGGGAAATGCAGCGTTTACCGGTGCCATATAATACCGGGCAACATAAGGGCAACAAGACTGAATCAATTCCGTATTCTGAGTAATATATAGCAGTTCGGGGACACACATAGGTGTCACCCCTAACTGAAATTATGCGACCTAAAAGAGCCCAATGCTGACATACAGTTTAGAAACTGTTATTTCTAGCGTGACAATTATTTGCATTTTTGGCTTTGAATTGCATAACTACCATTGACCCGTCGGCATTATAGTATACACGCAAATTTTCACTTCTCTGCCTTCAGCACTGTTGTACTCCATGATGACGACACGTCTGTCTATTCGAACCATGTCCATCATTGGCGGTTTGTCGTTTTGCTTGGGTCACTTATTACTGGTGCCGGGACCAAACATATACTACGTCGTCTTTATCTACGGTATATTTGCTGGTAAGTACACTACTGATCGAACTGCGCGGGAATTCACAACTTAGTCGGTAGAACAAGGGTGTCCCCCCCAAGGGGGCGGGGGGGACCAAACGTACGCTGCTTTTGAAGCCTAAGATGGACGCTCCCTATTCAAGTCGAGATCATTTGGAAAGCTGCACTGTCTAAGTCGAAATACATTGAGATTATGCACTGTTCAATTCAAGATCGTTGAGGATGACACACTGTTAAAGGCCCACGGGGTCCGTATTCATAATCGATACTTAGGCTACGCCACTAGACTTAGCGCTAAGTGCAAAATTTGTCGAGCGATTATCTGGTTCAAAATACATACGTAGTCACCCAAGAAGTTGATTTTTTTAATAAGAAAGTGCTAAAATTATATTGAAGAAGTTTTCTGAATCATGAAGACCACCACAACGAGCTGGTGAGGCCAAGACGAAAATGCACTTTTCGTGCGTACCTTACGAGGGGATTATGAATACGGCCCCCGATCGATTGCATAGATACACATTCAAAATCGTTTGAAAACAAAGGGTTGAATGACACTTCGAATCCCCCCGTGGATGTCATCTGGGAAAGCCATTAACCCAGACACTCTTATACACGCGACAATAGTAGTAACACAAGCCCGCTAAAAGCTTGTATAACCATAATTTCGCATCACTTTAGACTACATGTATATCAGACCGCTCATAATCACAAGCATTAGAAAAAAAAAACGTTGAGCAATATCCCCCCCCCCCCCCATTCCATTTTATGGGAACGGCCATGGTATTTATATTAGTCACTGGCCTTTTTCATGTTGATGGACTATGTTAAACATATGCGAAAGTTTAATGCCATGTATATGCTTATTAAATGCAGCTGTAAAGCGCATGCAATGGCATTGATGTGCGCGGTCATGACATGAATTCTTGTAAACATGAGTTCGATGATGAGTTGTTGTCCCAAACTTAATTCCATTGAATGAGTATCAATTTTTCGCCCATATATTTGCAGGTTTCGGCTTCCAGACAACGTTTATCTGTTGTTCTACAGTAATCGGCCTGTATTTCCGCGAGAGGCACTCACTGGCTAGCGGCATAATCTTTGCCGGTGGCAGTATGGGACAATTGGTCATTCCCCAGGTTCTCAACGTCCTACTGGCCACGTATGACCTTAGGGGCGTCCTTCTGCTCTATGGTGGCATTTTGCTCCATATTATGATCGGAAGCGCCCTCTATCGGCCACCGTCATATTATGAGAGTGACACCAGCAAAGGCGAAATAATTGATGAAAAACGTGGAGCTAATAAGCTGGAAGAGATCATTGGCAAGGGAGAAGCAAGTCCCACCTGCCCGATGAAAACCGTTGACATATATTACATTGATGGCAATCTGTTTGATACAATTCGAGATGATAGCGCCCCTGCTCCGGCATGCCATTCAGTCGGCGTCAGCGTCGCTGATGGCCTCTTACTGATACCGGATTCCGTCGGACCAATGACTTCAGCTGGTAGTAGCCCGACGAAAGATGAAGCAAGCGACGATGAAACGGGAGAGTTGGGCACAGTAAACAAAGCGTACGAATGCGACGAAGAGTGCGGCGACTGGAAAGACCGTGCTACAGCGGCAACACGTCGGGGAAACACATGTTTAGGATCTAGTGGCTACCTCGTGGAATCGACCAACAGGCAAGATGATTGTCTCGCGCCTTCACAAGCAAAAGCCGACTCCAACATTGTTGATCCTGGATGTATAAAATGTACCACTGGTGAAACTGTGGGTGCATATGATGCCTGTGTCATAGGCGGGGTAATTGTAATGAAGCCAATCAGTGAAGCTGGATCTACAGTGGAGGCTATCAACAAAGGTGGTTCTGCAGACGAGTCTATCAATGAAGGTATTTCTGCAGAGGAGTCTATCAATGAAGCTGTATCTGCAGAAGAAATTATCAATGAAGCTGTATCTCCAGAGGAGTCGATCAAAGATACAGTATCTGACGAGGAATTTATCAATAAAGCTCTACGTGCAGATGAGTCTATCAAAGAAGGTGTATCTGCAGAGGATATCAACGAAGCTGTATCTGTAGAGGATATCAATAAAGCTGTATCTGCAGAGGATATTAATGAAGCTGTATCTGCAAAGCCGGCTATCAACGAAGCTGTATCTGCAGCGGAGCTTATCCCTGAAGCTGTATCTGCAGAGGATGCTATCAAAGAAGGTGTATCTGCAGAGGATATCATTGAAGCTGTATATGCAGAGACTATCAATGAAGCTGTATCCGCAGATAAGGTTATCAATGAAGGCGCATCTGCAGAGGATATCAATGATGGTGCATCTGTAGATTTGGATATCAATGGAGATGTATCTGCAGTTGTAAACTTGTTGAGTGAAGGTGCAGATGCGAACGATGCCTTTATGAATGACGATTTATCTGGGGAAGAGGTTTTGATCCATGACAGCGCATCTGCGGTAGGGTCCAAAAACGAACACGTCGAAGACGATATTAACCATGGAGGTAAAGGTGGCAAGGATGAGACCGATCATTGCCTTAATAATTCTGCTGAACTCTTGTCAAAAAATGGCATAGCTCTTGCGTCCAATGTGTCGACGGAAGCATGTGATGAGGTCAATGGTTCGCTAGGCGCAAGGAGAGAGTCGCTGATAAACGATCAACGCGGAACGGCAAGCCTTCAGCGAGAAAAACATGTAGTCAGACAAGATACCGGAACGATTAAGGAACGCCCTGAAAACTCCCATAATTCCATGAATGGCACTGATTCCTCCGACGTAACGCTGCAACCTGGAGAGTTGGACGCGAGGAATCTTGAAGCTACGGCTAAAAGCGGTCTCGGAATCGTTGAAGCCCTGCTCCCCACCAAAGGTAATACTACCAGTGACGGGAGATCAGCGGCGGAGACCAGCGATACCGTTAAGCCCTGTTGCGTTAAACCTGCTTTCTGCTCCCCCTTGGCCGATCCACTGTACACCTTCACCGTTCTCGCCGCGGTTTTCGCCATCGTCGGCTTCACCAACATATTCATCTTCGTCCCCGCGCATGCGCTGACGCTCGGCTACTCGGACACCCAGGTCTCGACCGCGCTGACGCTGTCCGGAGTGGCTGACATGCCGTCCAGGCTGTTCATGGGCTGGGTGGGCAACAAGAAGTGGGTCGCACCAGGCGCCATCATCGCCCTGACCATGTGCGCGGCCGGTGTGATCCAGATAGCCTGCGCCTACATCCCGACCTACGCCTCCATCATAGTCATGATGACTGTAGTCGTGGGCCTCACAAGCGGCTTCATCGTCCTGTATCCAGTGGTGCTCAGGGCCATCGTCAAGGCCGGCGAATTCCCGAAAGCCTTTGCGCTGGGACAAGCCTTCTTCGGACTCGGAAACCTTTGGGTCCCTACCGCATTTGGTCAGCACCAGTTTTACCCCTCCTGAACCACCATATGGCTCGGATAATTTTTGATTAGGTTGAGGTAGCCTTCATTATTCGATAATTATTGGTATTTGTTTTTAATTTAAAGTAATTAGATTATATTCGGTAACCTTCTTTAACCTAAAGTAACCTAATTTAATTCGGTCAACTTCTTTAACTTAAATAATTCAATAGCTGTAGATGGCTTAAAATTGTATGTTGGTAGGTTTACGACTTCATGTATTAGCTACACTGATGCAAAACACATTAATGTCCATGTGGATATGTGAACTTCTAATATATTTTCAGTATGTCCATTTCCAGGAGCCGCCAAGGATGCCACCGGAAGTTACGAATTGGCCATGATGTTATGCGGCTTGTCCATGATATTGTCCGGCATATCCTTCGGGCTGGTCTTCTGCTTTAGCAGCGTCAAACACAGGGCTAAGGCAGCAACAGAAACCATGCTGGAGCTCACTATTTAAAATAAGTTCAAAGAAGGAGGAAGGGGAGGTAGGGGCTCCGTGGGGCTTGCCCAACGTGATTCCCCGTTAAGCTGGGAAACAAGTGCCCCACACTGATGGAAGTCGGACATAACCATCACCGAACTGGCTGGTGGCGAATGCCGGACGACAGAGAAGAATATAGAGGGGAGAAACAGATACAAAGAGAGAATGGTGTGAAAAGGATGCCAGAAAGAGAGCGTGAACGGGCGAGACGGTACACGAGAGCCTACTAGTCAGCTTTAGATTATTAAGAGATTAATCAAAGTCTAGTTGTGCTTTCTACTGATGCTGGCGTATTATATGTTGGATATGAATAGATCTTCACGTGTACTGTTCCTGCCATGGTACATATATATACAGTTATAACATTGCCGCCCTAGTCCCTACTTTACATCTATACAACTTTGCGGTTGGGTAGCCATATGCACCTACATTAGTTAATAATACAATATTTGTTGTGTGCATTATTGACATATTTTTTTTTGGATGACATTAGGTATGTAAGTATTAAGGACGAATTTCCAATTCATCCAAAAATGGTACTCGGTCTTCTAAAATGTAGATTCCCTCATGTTTTCTTACAATATAGGCATAACGTTTGATTTCTGTCGTTCTGCCTTCTCTGTCTCTCAATAACAAGTCCATGGTTACAAAATACACGCGCGTTCTTACCGGTGGGCGCGGTCTCGCCTTTGGGGAAGTCTTTTTTCCTTATCGTTTGGTTGCGTATTCTTATTATTGGTCATATTGCGTCAATGGGAGAAGGAAGGGAGAGTGAAACCAGGTCCCCGGGGTAACCCCCTACTCTTTGCGAAGGACATGGGATATTTATCCTGCGACCACACAGACATGGACACAGCGGGGCGCGAACTACCGATCCACGTGCCGTTAGGCTCTCAGGTGGCCAGAGCACTCAAGGCGAGCCCTTTAACCCACTGAGCTACCGGGCTGTCCCCTGCATATTTAAAAGACATTGTATCATCAAATTTGAGATATAAAAGATCAGCGTTTAGGGTATGATCTTTGACGCTATGTACGACGACGGTATAGGTTATATGGAAAGACTATACACCGTTCCACACTCCGAGCTAAGCCCCGCCCCAGGTTGAGTCCTTGTCCGTTCAGCGTGAACATGAAATAGACCAATCCCGGCCGTCAATCATTCCCGTTACTGTGGCTTTTATCCAAATCTTGTGGTGAAAAACGGTCTTCCACGTGCGTCATGTCGGACAAACAGAGCAGCATGTCACTTTGTTTTCCGTTTCACAGAGGAGTATTTCTTACTTGCACCTACCATCAGCTATGATTGTCAATTTCATACTCACGATTAAGGAAAAAGGACTCAAGCATGAGCGGGGCTTGGTGTCTGAATAGGGATTGGTCTATTGACAATTATAGCTGATGTTAGGTACAAGTAAAAAGTACTAATGTCCGAAACTGAAAAGAAAGTGAAATCCGGCTTTGTCGGACAGAACGCACGTGGAAGACCTTTTTCGCCACAGGATTGGATAAAAGCAAGTGACGTCACTGAATGATGGACAGTCTGGATCTGTCTTTTTGCGGGGGTGCAAGGGGCTTTCTGAACTCACGAAACTTTCTTCCCTACAAATCTATGCCGCCCTGTCGGCCCAGTTAACTGTCCACTGAAATAAGTCAATAACTAGCAAGTGATGCCATGTGGCGTAAATGGTTACGGGAGAATTTGTCTTGCTGGTTTGAAAAACGCAGCACACGAAACGAAGTGGCTGACGTGGTGAGACGTGTATTTTATAATTCAGAAATTGTTCCAAGATACAATTCCAATAAACCAATAACCAAAGCGCATCGCCTAAATACATTTGAAATAAAATTAAACACAAAACGGAAGGCACTGGAAACGTTTTATCATCTGATTCTCCTTCAACACTGCATTGCAAGTCACGTTGAAATCTTACAAGCATTTACACAGGGAGCAACAATACATCTGTTTACACAGACAAAACTACTGTTATTGTGCTATGACGTGGCTGTCCGTCTTGGCTTTAGGTATAGAGAAAGCTAAGGATTCGTTTTTTGCTATGGGAAGCAAGCTTGGGTCAGATCGCATTATTCTATAATAAAAGGGTTCGGTTCACAACCACTTAAGAAAAGAACACAAAATACACACGTAAAGTTAAATATTGAAGTGACATAAGCAGACGTAGAAACAGCTCACATATAAGCCAACCAGTTACATATATTGCTACTGCATCAATGGCATTACCAAAATAGTGTACGCAATAAACTGATACATTTCACGTTGCCAATAAATACTTATAGCAATCGAAAAAGTTTACAATGCGTGGCTGAAGTATTGCAAAAAAAAGAGAGAAATTAGTCAAGTCTTAATTGTATAAATATGTTGTGCTAAACTGCAACAAAAGTTAGAGAACTTTTTGATTTTGTATACAATCACCAGAGATCCAATTTTCCATGGCGACAAATAACTCAAAACTTAACAATAACAACAACTAGTAAAGCCATGCGCTACATGAGGGTTATTTACACAGCAGACTGATAAAAAATACTAACTTCCTACATCTTACCAACAAAATTATGTACATTTCACCAATAATATCAATAAGCACCGCCAACGTTAGGAAAAAAAAAGCGGCAAAACAAGCAGTGACCAGGACCACATGTCCATTACGAGCGTCTACGCTGGGAAACATATGATCAATTTTCAACACTGGTAACCTGCTTACCGGATAGATTTACAAATCTCCATCATAAAGACGAACGGGTCGTGCTATTACGTGGGGTCTGGAAGGGGTAAATGGCAACACGCGACATATTTGAAAAATCGACATTCGATATTGACCCCCAAATTCCGACACTGAGGATCCGAAAAAGCGAAATCGAAAGATTTTTGGAGAAAAAAAAAACGATTCAGAATTTAGCCAAAAAGCGACACGGAAGGTCGTTAAAAATCGACATTCGACACTTGAGAATTTTGAAAATCCGACACTTGATCCTCCCCCCCCCCACCCACACCACTATTACGGGTTGCTGGCCATCAGTCGGTTGAAGCTCTGCCGGAGGGGCAGAAGATTTTCAAGCATACGGGTTATTCAGCGCAACAAGTGTATCCATAGTTACCGAGACGCTGGGTACAAATGATGACACAGTATCAGATATTGATCCCCATACTGACATTGTTACAATGTAAAGGTATCCATGTTGCCTTGACCAGCGGCAAACCCTACAGCTCAATCTAGATAACGCCATCACCAAACTCTCTTAACTAGAAAAGGCCATCACCAAGCTCTCAACTAATGCAATAACGTCTACACTACGTCTACAAGCAGCAGCACTACTCAACAGGAGCTTTTACCACGTAACTGTCGTTACCGAGGGAATTCCCTATACCGGCTAGAACGGCGTACCGAAGGACCACTCTATCGTTGAATTTGTGCCATGGGCCATATTTGTGCCATGGGCCATATTAGTGACATGGGCCATATTTGTGCCTTCATGGACATCATCGGATCAGTAAACATTATGAGAAGAGCGCATCTCTAATGCTGGCTTGGGCGATACCATGCTTAGCACCCTAACGCCTGAAGCATTGGGGGTCCAGGGACCGTATTCATAATCCCCTAGTCAGTTACGCACGAAAAGTGCATTTTCGTCTTAGCCTCACCAGCTCTCTGTGGTGGTGCTTATGATTAAGAAATCCTCTTTAATATAATTTTAGCACTTTCTTGATTCTTGAAAATCCGCTTCTTGTATGACTACTTACATATTTTGAACCCGATAATCGCTCGACAAATCTTCTACTTAGCGCTAAGCCTAGTGGCGTAGCCTAAGTTGCGATTATGAATACGGCCCCAGGCCAGTGCCCCCAGCGCACACTGCTGTGATGGAATACCACAATCTGGCCATGCCGACAATGGAGTCCATGACGATAACGCAGTCCATGATGACAATATAGTCCATGACGATAATGGAGACCATGGCGCTAATGGATTCCATGACGATTAGGGATTCCATGACGATCATTGATTCCATGCCGATAATGGAGCCATGACGATAATGAAGTCCATGACGACAATTGAGTCCATGGCGATAAAGTCCATGACGACAATTCAGTCCATGACGATAATAGTCCTTGACGCCAATAACTGAGCAAAAATATGCATCACGTGAACGTGCCGACCCAGAACCCTGAGTAAGACACTGGACGCGTTCACATCAAGCTGTTTCTGATCCTTTCGAATATCCAAGTCTCCGATTCTGCCCTGAGTCTTGAAACAACAGTCAACCGAACCGAAGGGACACGCTTGAAATATACAGTATACAAAACTCCGGTTCGCCGCAAAACAACATTTGCCAGTCTTCACTTTACACCTGGTGTAGTCATAAACATGGACCAACTAGGATACGAGGATGAAAGTGCGTACTAACATAGAATCTGTACTGACGTAGGAGATCTGGAGGGGTTGATATAAATAGGGTTGAATGTTACTCGATGGCCGTTCGCCTGGGGAGGGTACAGCCTTAAGATAGCTGTGTGCTTTTGTAACTGCCGACAGATTAATAGAACGGCAATTTTAACGCACTATATAATATACGTCGTTCAACACAGCGAGTCACCGCGCTTGTAATCTCTAGCCTGGCAAGATTGAACACAAGGCAATAATGCTTTAAGCCGCCATGGTCCTTCGAAATCGGTCATCACCATTATGCGAAGAATCTACGCATTTACTGAAGACTTATACGTACACTATCCTTTTTACCAGGCTTTCAAGCCATGTTAACACAGATCAACTGCCTGTTGATGTCATCCCACAAGGCAGTTCGTACACAATACATTAGATACATCACAAGCTGAAATCCTATATATACAACCCATTTCGTTCGCAGTAAAACTCCCAACATCATTTGAAATATTTTACACTCACGTCTATTCAACTGCGGTCTTTCACGCCGCCTGGTGTGGGGGCGAAGCCGCCTAAAGTGGGGACCTCAATGACATAATACATCAAACCCATATGTTGTGCGTAGGAACGTTTGACAAGCGGTACAGCGCTAAGAATGAGTTACATGTAGTAAGAATCAGCCGTTGAAGGATACTGCAGGGGGAGAACTAAAGCCCAGCAGCGGCAACAATTTACAACAACGACGGTTGAGGTAATGCATTGCATAATACACTTCCCATTAAACTCGGCAAACCTCTAAATGGGACACTTTCATCTCACCGAATAAATATTTAAGTAAAGTAACAAGTTGATTGATTACTGGCGTTTGGCGTAGGACGCATTTTAACCTGTTTTCCGGTGTTCCCAATACAACGACGAAAGGGTTAACGAAGCGTCACAGGCTGAGACTGTTCACAATGGAAGGGACATGCCGCTTTGGCAGAGGTACCGGCATGCACTTCGGCAGAGGGCACTCGGCCCGAGTCAGGATTTAGCTTTAGATCTACTTTCGTCCAGTCAGACACAAGAAAGAGATATATAGGGGCGGAGGTATACGTCAAGTAGAAGAGCGAGAAAAACACTATGATGAGTACCTGTAAGTGATTAAGATAGAAAAGAGAGACAAAGTGGAAACGAGCACTAAGAATTAAGTTAATAGCACACCACTCTAGTAAACTATGGAAGCAACTCCGTGAAATGGAGTTTTATATTGAAAATCTATTCCATTATAACGACAGACAAGATAGTCGTCAACGGAAGTACAGTCAATGGATATCCGCTATATGAATAAATTTGATGGCTAGCTAAGTTCAAGCTGCAACTTTATATCGGGTATTACGTCTAAATATCAATATATGCACAATCAGTGAGATTAAGGATATGTTAATATCAATGCCGCAGATACATAGGCACCGGCATCATGAAAAAATCTACATCGCAGCTAATCTAAGTATCCTAGCTACTTGAAAGTCTAACGAGATAAAATTGGCGAATTGGTATCGATCATATTTTAACGACACTTTCTGCCTTAGAAATATCGCAATGGGCGATAATTGGCATGCGTAGACTGCCTATAGCGCTTGTCCAAGCAGCACTACAACCCATCTTAACGTTAAGGGCAACGCCCGCTATTTACTTCTCGACTATACAACTTTACAGAATGCATTCGCTAATTCTGGTCGGTTATGGCAAAGCAACCAAGACGAACGTTCGATGGAGTGGGAAGAGATGCGACTTTACCACGTATTGAGCAAAACATACTATCCCAAAATAGAAATCACTACGTTTAGTACGCAAACCGTCTGTTACGCTGTTACGTCACCTCTGGCGTGATCGCAGAAAGGATGTGACGTCATTTGGACGAGACTTCACTGGCAGGTAGAGTTAATGCCAAACACACTTGCATTCGGATTATATAGCACCGGTGAGTACAAGTAAATACTGAAGCTGTCTGTAAGACAGGGTCAGGTTTGGACCCCTTATCAACGGCACTGTCATACAGCTGTACTTGCATGAAACACCGCAAGAATACTTATCACAAGAAAATCCAACGATCAAAGAACAAGCCGGCATATATATTGACACATCACGTTTAAAAATAAAATCATATACACAAAATAACAATGCATCCATAATGATCGTTAAGTATTACTTGAGATTCTCCATTATTATCATAAAAATTCTCAATATTGCTTTCGCTATGAACAAAGATAGACTAATTTTTTCGGTAAAATATGAAGGTGTTAACAACAAAATCAACGGTAGGGATATGTATATACCCAACATATATAGATAGTGAAGGTGGAAATTTGAGAGTTGAAAGCTAATTGCCGGAGAAGTTATCACAGTGAGGGTGTGCGAGTGTATTGGGGGGCGGGGGGCGGTGGGGCGGGCAGGAGGGTGGAGTGGGTGGTGAAGATGGGCGGGGGGGGGGGTGGAGGTGGGGGGCGGGGGAGGGCGGGCGGGGGGGCTTCGGAGGCTGGAGAAGGGGAGGAGGGGGGGGGGGGCTACTGAGGGCTTCAGGAAGGTACGGCCGCGGTTGGTTTGGCCGCCGCCGCCGCCGCCGCCGCCGCCGCTGTCGCCCCTGGGATGACGTTTTTCTTAAACTTGGGCAGACACAGGCCGAATTTGGTTTCGATGCCCTCGAAGGTGGCGAGCGCCAGACGGTAGCCGCCGATGTGGTCCGGGTTGGCGGGCAGGATCTCCTCCGGCAGCGGCTGGATGTCCGACCCCTGGGGCCGCCTGGCGGACACAACACACATTGAGAATCGCGGGATAGTGGGATGCTTGATTTGATCTGATTTGATTGGATTTTAACGGCACTTTCAGCCTGTAAGGCTATACCGTGCCATACTGGTTCAGTTCAATCTAAATAAGTCAAGAGTCAATACTAAAACCCTGAAAGTATCAATGCATGTGAGTTTGTAGATAAAACAATTGCAACAATGGTAAAGGGGCTTAGGTGGGACGTTTGAGCCTCTGCAGGTCATCTCGCGATATCGGGTATTGAGTGATTGATTTATGTTGCACGCTTGAACTTATGTGGGACATATCGCGATAACAGCTATAGTGTGCTTGACTTATATATGGCGCTTGTACTAATGCAGGTCATATCGCGATAACGGGTTCGGATTGATTGATTTAAGTTGCATGCTTGAACTTATGTGGGACATATCATCGCGATAACGGCCAAAGGGTGCTTCACTTATATATGACGCTTGAACTAATGCAGGTCATCTCGCGATAACGGGTATTGAGTGATTGATTTATGTGGCACGCTTGAACTGATGTGGGACATATCGCGACTTCTCATTGATTGATATATGAAGGACGCTGGACCCTCTCTGTGGGTCATATCGCAATAATGAGAAGCGTTAAATTAGAGGGAAGCCTTGTATTGCAAAGAACTGACATTCATCCAGCAAACATACACATTTGCAAATTCGTTTGGGCCGGCCTAGCATAGCACACTCGACATAGGATACGCGCGGTTCATTATTGCAGCATTAATTTCGCTTCACTCTTCATGATATGGGCCTCTCATGGTAAAAGTTACCTAATTATTTGTTCAGGCAAAGGAATAAGGCACGGGTTATTGTGCCAGATGGGCTTAGAATTATCTCAGCGCGAATCTCATATCGTGCCATTATCTAAAAGTTCCAGGATATGGGGCAGTTAGGCCGAGGCCATTCTGGCACCCTAAACCAATGTTACATGCATATCAAGACGTTCGTCCTGTGTACGTACCGTCCACCGAAGTCAATGTACAGAGCCCTCTGCAGCAATTCGTAGGTGACCAGGGTGACACCGAACTGGGGCGAGGATCGAAACACACGGGCTGCAAACCATAACTCGGTATGTTATATATAAACACGTCTCTTATACCGCGAATACACCTTTCGACACTCCGACACTAAGCCCCGCCCACTCTTGAGTAATTTTTTCCTAATCGTGGGTATGAAATTGACAATCATAGCTGATGGTAGGTGCAAGTATGAAGTACTCATCTCTAAAACTGACAAGAAAGTGACATGCGGCTTTGTTCAAAAAAAGAAAAACGATGATAACTGGCCCATCTTTCATGCTGAGAGCCTACGAAATGGATTGCTGCAGTAAATAGTACACCTGCGTAATATGTGAGCTATGCTGGAAAAAAATGGTTCGCCGTAACATGTAAGAATGACGTAATAGCTAAATACATCGCGAATACAACGTTTGTAATATTGCAACACCGCAATACACGATTTCCTAAACTACTGCGCCATCTATCGGCGAAAAATACCTCGGTCTTGGGTCGAGACCCAAAACCTGGAGCGCGCGAGTGACGCCGTTTAACACGCACGCGGGGGGGATTTCCTCAAAGAGAGTAGACCCCTCGTACACAATGCCAGTGTTTTCTATTAGTGATGATTGATTTATGTATATAATTTTACCACTTTGAGCAAGATAAACGTCTAAGGTATGCAGATATATGATTCAATATAGACTCAACCGGCTTTCTTCGGCTGTTATCATGAGTTCAAATCGTCGTGTGGTTTGTGAGCGGACTGCAGGTTTTGTTGTTTTTCTGAAGAGTGTGCGGGGAGGGACCATTTATTTTCACTACTGGACTTTTCGAACGGACGTCACGGGCGGAGGGATGTGGGAGGACCAGTTTTCGGTACGGCAGGTTTGCCAGAATCTTTAAGGCTCCAGCCCCTGTACTTCTTAAATGTCATTGAGGGGAAACTTACATGGCAGCGACCATCGAATCTGTTGACAGCTATCACACTGAGTGCAATCTTTGACTTGAAACTAACATCAATGCTTTTAAAGATGTCTGAATCGTAACTATGTACAAAATAGAGGGAATTATATATGTCAAAAGGTAAAAAGCAGCGATGTCTGCCAGCTAGAGACTGAGGCACCATCTATATATTTCTGTCAGTGCTGTGGTATCCTGCAAATCAAAGTGTGTACACATGTATTGAAAACATGACAGATGTATAAACACAAAGAAATGCAGAGCCTACCTACACACAACTACTGAAAAAAATCAGCGGCCACCAGTTGGTAGAGATGCAGGCCTATTACCGAATCTCCGGGCTGCGTGGTCACTGAATAAATAACTAAGCGCTCCCTGCGCCAGCCACTGGAAGCGCCAGCCACTGCTACAGTGTCCACAACGCCATGTGCGCCATGTACAATGTAAACAAACTTCACTGGGCGATTCTAATTCAACTTTGTTGAGATACGTAAACGATAATCAAGACAAGTATCTATCAAAGTACCAACATAAATGATCCATCTAAGTGTCTTTGAAAATGAAATGTTGTTAGCGTGAATAATTTAGGAAAGGAAATGGAAATTACAAGGATACTTCCAGGCATATGGCGGACATTTGCAAAGACTGTCATTTTGTCTTCAAGACCGCACATTGTATGGTACTGATGACTCATTCATTTCGTGGGATCAAAAGACAAAAGAATATACATTACATTCTCTGATGATTTGTCTTAGTCTTGATCCATTTTTCACGAAAAAAAAGACTGGTTGTCCTACGAATCGAATAAGTTTAGTACGGAGAAGTTTTGCGGGCTCATACGGCTCAAGGCTGTGCGGCGCGCATCCCTCTAAGCCCGACCCGCAACCGACGCGCCAGATGTGTTAGGCGGCACTGCGCATGCGCGTAGGAAATCGTCTATTGTTTACACGCTTATTATTCAAACGTACATATTATAATGTAGCCTCCTGTCGAATCAAAACATTGAAGGAACAGAGTTGTAAACACAACGCAATTATCTGAGCACCATGGCATGGACCTACACGTCACTGCATGCTAGGAAACCACCATTATGATTATTACTGATCATGGTAAACTCATAATAAGAAACCTGTAGACCACAGGAAAAAAAGGTAGGGCATTCTGATGAAACTGAGTTACGCCTTTTCTGCATATTTACCTTACCAAAATAACTTTTACCTTTACCACAACGGGATGAATCACTTAGGACTTTTAGGCAAGGCCAGATCACATGCATTCCAGTGTCATACGTCATCGGGCATCAATCAGACACGTGTGGCCTGAGCCTGATATTTCCGATTTCCTTCAAACAATGGGCGCCTTGCATGCCATCAGACTACATTGTACACACTTTTACGAAAGTACTGAAAAGGGGACAAATTAAAAAAAGGAATGGAAAAAAAAGGGACACATTAAAAAAAAATTAGGAATCCACCACAGGCCTGTAATAACAACTGCTTGAATCACTAAAGTAATTAACTACAAAGCGAGTTGAGTCGTTACCTGGAGCGCCTTTCCACAGCGCACGCCCGCCCTCTTCCCGAAAAACTTTGCGCGCGCAGTCAACGACTCCATTGTATGTCGTCTGCCCCTCCCTAGCAACCACTTGAAGTCGAGTCTTGATGACGTCAAAAGGCGTCGTCAAGCACGCCGCCGGAGCACCTGGCGACAGTGAATGTACATGACGTATATGACGAAGGGTGAATGACAATATGCTTGTATGAGTATTGTAATCTTAATAATTCAGAGAACGTTTAAGTTCTAATGTGCAGAGATGTTTTCGCCGTGCCGTTTCAACAATCATAGAAGGTTAAACTAGAGTATGTGAGGCAGGAATGGGTTTAAGGATTACGATTCTCAAGATCAAGAATATTTAAATGTCAACATGCCCATATGAGCGACCAGTGGCAGTCGTGATTGAGGTTCTAGCTTTGGCTGTAACTCCTAACTAGAGCACATTTCTGACAGCATTGGGTAAAGAAGTATCACGCACCTGCCAGTGTAGCTGACAGTAGCAATGTTCCCGGGTTGTTGTAACCCTCGTGGTTGGCAGTGTGCGTCTTTAGGTGAGCGTACATCGTGAAGTAGATCGCAGAAAACGGAATATCACGCATGAAGCAGGCTCTGGCACCCTACAAACAGAGAAGACACTCAGTAGCGATCAGGTCGTGGTGGTGTGGGGGGGGGGGGGGGGCGGGGGGCGGAGGTAGGCTTTAGGCAGCATTCGCAGAATTCGAAACAGAATATTTGATGGCTCCAACGCCAGCAACCCAGCTTCGGTTTTAGTTGGATGGAGTTTCCCAAACCAAGAGCGTTTGGCAGTGTACGTCTTCATATGGCCTTATTTATTTGTCTTGCTTCCTTGACTTGTGTATGTCAGCCAAATTTGTGTACACTTGTTTTGAATAAATGATCTTTGACTGGACTTGACTATACTCGAGTGCGTACCTTATAAAGTCCGAAGAAGCCCAGGTCCTTGATGACTGAAGTCGCACTGATACGTTTGGCCGAGACGACTTCTCCGGCCATTTGAAGACGGATCTTGACGATCTCTAGAGGATTGGTGAACATCACCTGGCTGGCACCAGCCTGACGCAAGAAGACAACCACGTCAGTACACCATATGTTTGCTCCCAAGAGCACCAGACGCAACATCACACAACAGGCGTCACAATGTATATAGACAATAGTAATATATACATACAATTAAGCCAGTGTACACATTGTAAAAATTATAATTTATGAAAATAATAATACACGTGCCGTTAGGCTCTCAGGTGACGAGAGCACTCAATCCGAGCGCTCTAGCCCACTGAGCTACCCGGCCGGCCCCGGTTAGTAACTAGGAAGCACATGCTTACACAGCCGCCAGCCACAGCCTCCGCCCAGACGGGCAGCCTGCCGTCCTTGGTCGAGAACTTGTCTCTCAGCAAATCGTTCACCTGCGTGAGAGAGAGAGAAAGAATAAAATGGTGCACGAAAGCAAAGCTTCATTGATCTATTGTGGCTGAGAAACGACACAATGACGAGGACACAAAGGTATGTATTCCTTACGGGACTTTCCTGAAAGGCATGATTGAAAAAAGCCTCAGTGTAACGTACAGTGGATGGATGGATGGGGGAGGGGGGGGGGGATACATTTGTATATACATGTACATGCAGCTAAGATAGTGGATGGAAGGTTTGGGAGTCATAATGGGATGCTGTGGGGATTCCCTGTCGCCATACTGCATCTTATATTATTTTATGTGATGAGAAGATGCGTATACAGTGTTGCGTCTAGACATATTACAAAGCGAGCCGGCGCATAGACATCGAAAAGGCGACAGGTCGGAACATTTTGCGGGCTAGAGTCAAAATTGGTTATTATACTCTCGCGATTAATATAGGCCAAAGGACTTTACTACCCCGTATTAAATAGAACATAATATTATTGGTAGTGTCTTCTGCTACTGTACAGTTTCCGCAGTTGTTTCATCCGCTACTTGCCCGCCACGGGCGGATGTGCACGGCCAAATAGGGCGGAGTTGGCTGTATCTACCTTACAAAATCTCCGATACCAGAAAAGTCAAGGCCCGCAGCCTGTGCTCAAATGTGCGCCAATACAATGTTAACTTACGGGAGTGGTGGCGCGTTAGACTTCTACCTTGGCGCCACAGCCTTCTAAAACGCGGGAATCCCGCAACACTGGTATATTTCGAGAAGCCAGTAAAATCTCTTTAATTTAT
The DNA here is from genome assembly GCA_964019135.1 of Arenicola marina. Lineage (NCBI taxonomy): Eukaryota > Metazoa > Annelida > Polychaeta > Arenicolidae > Arenicola > Arenicola marina. Next base: position 15,725,461 of record OZ025263.1, read on the forward strand.
AGTTAACCAATATGTTACGGTTGCATGCTAACAAGCCTAACTTCCTCCAAGATCTGCCAGACTGTACATTCACAAACCTGCCCCACATTGGGTGCCTCCATCTAGCGAGCCGTTAACAGATCAATTGTGCATCGACGTTGTGAGTCATTTGTAAATAGGAAGGAGAGATGCCTTATGATGCAGACAGAGTTACCCCGGGCCAAGGCTACGCGAGGAAAACACGTGTCTAGGGTGCGACAACAATATTCCATCTCGTTTTTTGGCCCAGACAATATAACATCGGAAACTTGTGCGCTCAGTCATAGTTCATATTTCGGAACATGACGTTGCATAATCGTCGAAATCCTTGCAAATTATACAGTAAATAGAGTGTATACTAGTTGCAGCAACGTTGTTGTTTCTCCATTTGATAGCTGGGACAGGTAAATTTTCAGCGGAGCTGGTCAATCTCAACACCTCGTACCCGACAGGACAGGCGACATACAAAACAAAGTTTAACGTCTGTCCCTGAGTGGGGGTGCAGACGATACTCACGGTGAGCTTGATGGCCTTCTCGGGAGCCACTCCGACCAGCTGCGGCGCCAGCCCACGGTACAGACCAGAAAAACCCTCGTGGCGAATGACCTTCTTAAAGCAGTCGAAACTGTTCTTGTACATCAGCTCGCCCACGTACGACCCCGTGCGTTGATTCTGCATCCGGGTCTTCACCAGGTCGATCGGGTAGACGGCCGTGGCCCCAACGGCTGGACAGTAAAATACGTCATTATGGCAACGGCTAAATTACACATTAGGGACTTAGCATAGGCAGTGTGCCTGTTTTTTTATTGCCAATAAAAAAATGTTTGAACTAAATTTAACTTTAGGGACTCCGCTTAGGTAGTGTGCCTGTTTTCCAATTGCCTATAAAAATATGTTTGAACTAAATTACATTTAGGGAAATTTTTGTGACATGGCTTGGCATGCAATTTTGTTTTATAATTAAATCTAAAACGAATGTATATTACAAATATTAACTAACGCGTATTCATATCCGGGTAAACGGGCAAGAAATGCATACATCATGCTCAATTGGTTGGTTGTATATTCACGACGCTTTAACCACTTTCAGTCATATCGTGTCAATGGGAGAAGAAAGGGAGAGTGGAGCCATATCCCCGGGGGTAACCCCTTCCTCTTTGCGAAGAAGGACATGGGATCTTTATCCTGCGACCACACAGACACGGCCACAGCGGGGCTCGAACCACCGATCCACGTGCCGTTAAGATGTTTGTGAGGTAATACTGTAAAGGCAGTGAAAGTTGCATACCTCCTGCCACGGCGCCCAAGCTGAATCTGTAGGAATTCTCCAAAATCTGGATGAAGACGCCACGTCCGGTTCCCGCATACGCATCTTGTACCTTTTCCTGGAAGAACAGAATTTTAATCATTGAAAGATAATATCATAATGATTTACATTTTAATATGGGATCCGTAACTGCGCATGTTAGTTAACATGTTGCTGACTGTAAAAAATCCCAAGACAAGAAATGGCATAAGGCACAAACAGTTTCACACTTTAACCTCATATCAAGTCAATGGGAAGGACAAAGAGCCGAGCCACGTCTCCCGAGGGAACCCTCTTACTCACGAGTCCCCAAGTACACTTCACCCTGCATTAAATTACATGGGATATTTACCTTGCGACCACACAGACATGGCCACAGTGGGGCTCGAAGATATGATTGATGCATAGAACAATTATATGTGAATGTGGACACTTTAAAGGAAGCCCAACCCATACACCTGCTATGCGCTATATACCTTGAGTTCAGCCTGCAGACGGTATGGTAATCGTTCCACGCGTAGGGGGGCTATCCTGGCCAAGTCGCTGTGACTGATCCGCCTGAAATGATATCAATACAAGAGCCACGTCAGTGCGAACGTTCCAAGGGAACCACTGAGGACCTCCGTCATTGTATGAGTGGATCTTGTAGGCACTGCGCTGTTGGTGATGCAACTCAAATAGGGTAAACCGCACCGATCAAGGATCTGTGGTGACCGGCATGGACAATCTACATGCCCATTAACGCGCGTTGCAAGGCATGATCTGTTAACATGACTATACATTATAACAATAGTTGGCATTACATTGTATAGATTGTCTGTATAGATGGTTTATTGGTAACTTCAGGCACCAGACCCATCTTACAAATACAGGACACCCAAAATAACATGCAAACGATTGGAACTAACTTTGTTAATTGAACAAAACACGGGCATTTTATTCAAATACGTAACTCGGACAAACAAGTCGGACAAACAAAGCAGCATGTTACTTCCTTGTCAATTTCAGAGATGAGTACTTCTCACTTGTTCCTGCCATCAGCTATGATTGTCAATTCCATACGAAATTACTCAACGTGGGCGGGGCTTAGTGCCGGAGCCTGGATCGATCTACTGTGCTGATGTTACACTTTACAAACTTCCACTCACCCGGTTTGGTGTATAACAGATGCAAGTTGAAAGAGGATATCGACTTCCAGAGGAGTGAGCTGTGTATATTTCTGTGCTTCGTGGAGAAACTCCTCTATAAAGACAACATTTACTACACGTTATGACCTGCGCATGTCACATAACGGAAAACCCCACATGGACGTGCCTTTCAAATATTAATAGTGGGTGGTGCCTCAGCGAAAGAACACTTCAGATGGATCACTGCAACAAAACATTTCTGTCTCCGGTTAGAGAATGCAGACACACTGCAACCATAAAATGGACAATCCATATCTTTTTTTAATCTCCAGATGTATCTCTTAAAACGAATCTACGCCAAACTAACCGTAATAAGAACGCATCGACACAGTGGAAAGAGTAAAACTACACGCTATGTTGAGACAAGCAGCACCTTATGGCCTGCATTACCGGTACATTGTAATCATTTTCTTTTGTTTTGCATCAATTATTTGAGAACAATTTAAAGAAAGTTACTTTAGAGGAAATGTAAACAAAAATGCAAGAAGCAATACTTAATCCAGCGAAGTTCGGAACACTAAACCAATTGGTTATTGTGTGCCTAACGGAAAGGGGCTGTAAGGAGCGAGTCCATGCACTGGGTGGTTCAATGTATAGGCAAGGAACTCTGGGGGCATGCTTCCTATTATTTTACCATGTGTAACCCTTGAATATACTGCTGGTGACTGCAGGAGTACCAAATAGCTCATGAACTGTTTACGCCAGGCAAAGGTTTGCTTAATAGCAGTGAATCTATATCGGAAAAGAGCCATAGAGAACTGGATGAACAGATAAAGCATACGGCTCGAGACGCGGAGGCTGCACATGTATTAGCACAGCAGAGATAGTACTAGATTCATGGGCCATTAATCATTCTTAAAACTGGTCTTTAAACTTAACAACCCATATCGGCATCGATGAAAAGATACGCGACTCACGTTAAGTTTAAACCTGGCCGTAAGATATAGGTTCTAATGGGGTTAACATCGGAAGTTGAAACTTGTGATGAAAAGGTTCTTGCCGAAGTCACATCAGAAGTTAACTTAACTTATGTGCTGTGTACTTACGGGATTCACATCAGAAGTTTAAACTTGTATGACAAGATGTCTATTTATGGGATTTACATCAGAAGTTTAAAATTGGGTGACAAGGTCGCTTTTTACGGGACGCAATTAAGCAGATTAAACTACCTATGTAATAAATTAGCTCCAAATGGGATGTGCAATTGTAACGTTGTGTTCATACACATATATGAAACACTAAAGTGAAGCGAGGATAATGTCAATTGTATCATCAAACAGCCTTTGTCATTGATGTGATACTAAAGTCAATGTCTAAACAGTTTCGAATGACATAGGAATATATCTATAATCAATAACATCTGTTCACGCTCAATAATTCAAGCTGAAGCAAACAGGTAAATAACACAGGATAAAGTGACACATCAAATATGAGAAATAGATCGGCTTAACTGACATTCAGTAAGCAATGGGTCCGAGTTGAGAAACGTCTCACCTTTAGTTATACCCTCTTGCTCGATATGAAGTCGATAAATGACAGTGACAGTTATACAGTAGTAACGATATTTTTACTATGCAGTGTTGCCTACATCATCCACAAAATGCTACATGCAAAGTGATATATTGTATGACTAGACCACAAGTCGGTCGATGTTTGCGATAAAGAGAGCCTTGAAAATGACATGATATAGAAGTTAGCATGCAAATTAGGGTAAATTTTAAGGTGAAATTAATTCAAAAAATAAATGTATGTGAGTCTTAGCTTGAACACGCATCATTAACATATACAGGAGGGTATTATTTAATACATATATATTAAAAGGACAACAATATATTTCAAACAACCCGATGATAACTTGTTCTCTAAAGGTCATCATATTTATACCTGATCCGATTTCCTTTCAGTTAAAAAAAGTAAGTGTGAATGTTTAATGTAATCTCCCAGTGTAAAAACAACAAACCAATAGAATAATAGATAGACTATCTATGCGGATAGCAAAACAATAAAAAAAAAAATGACAAGGATCGCAACTGTCAACAGTGAAGATATTTCACTCACAGACATAGAAAAACGAATCCTAATAGCCAGTATTAGTTTCGCTACATTGCCACTGCTCGATTTCCTAATAGCAGGAATAGATTATACATTAAATGTTCAGCTATTTAACGGAGTTGGGGATGACATGCTGGATGGTAATCCGGCCACCTTAAAAAACATCACCCGAGACACACAGATTTGTCTAAAAGAGTTTTACTACCAACAGATAGAGAGTGAGCATAGACAGTGCGAAGTGACTAGAGTGGAGTGTCATAAATGACGCCATCCCCGGACTGCACACACCCACCTTTTGTGATCTCTGCGTTGGTGTTACCGCTGGTCGCTGAAGTGTATATCTGCTTCACCATCTCCATGTTGTTCATCAGCGAAATGAATCCGCTAAAGAACGGGTAGGAGACCTGTTTGCCCTTCCCTCCACCAGCAACCTGACAGCGAAGCACATGACAGCAATCAAAGATCTGACAGCAATCAAAGACCTGATAGTGAAGGACATGACAGCAATCAAAGACCTGACAGTGAAGTACAAGACAGCAATCAGACCTGACAGCGAGGTACATGACAGCAAGCAATCAAAGATCTGACAGCAATCAAGACCTGACAGTACATGGCAGCAATCAAATACCCGACAGTGAAGTACATGCCAGCAATTAAAGAGCTCATATGTAATGATATGACAGTAGTCAAAATACCTGACAGTGAAGTACATGACAGCAATCAAAGATCTGACAGCAATCAAAGGCATATAGTGAAGGACATGCCAGCAATTAAAGAGCACATAGTTAAGGATATGGCAACCATCAAAGACCTGACAGTCAAGGCCATGACAGCAATTAAAGATCAGAGAAGCGCAATCTAATTCTGAATCCATGAATGTTAAATATGTCAACGTATTACCCGCATATGGCCACTGTACATAATTGTATAGATCTCTCCTACAAATGTCTTCACGCAGAGACTATCACGCAAAAATAAAAATCAAGTTGAATTATCCACTGACTGGATTATAAGGAATAAGAAGATATGGTTATAATGCCATGGGGATCTATTTTCCTTTAAACCACCGCGCCGGTTCGATAAGAGTAGGACTGGGAAGGTCTTCTATGACTGTGATATGGCGACTGGTTCTCTCACCCCAACGAGGTTCTCCTTCACCAAGTCCGTCAGCAGATGGTTCTTCAAGGAAACCATGATGTCGTAGAAGTCCATGGGCGAGATGTAGCCGTCCCCCGTCGTGTCCATCCGCTTGAAGGCCTGTAGCGCATGCTCCTCGTGGAAGTCCTGTCAACGTATTAAGACGGTATATACACTCAGTGCTTGATGGGTAAATACAGATATCCATATACAGCGTCAACATGTGCATGGCAAACTCACCGTGCAATGTGTTTAATATGCATAATTAACCAGAATAATAGCAGCGACTGATTATAGAACACGCAGAACCAATACAAGATCAGCTTAGTACTGTAATCATCGCCACAGGCATGGTTAGTATCCACATGATAGATATATAAATACAGATACACGAAAAGATCAGTATTCACTTACAGGTCATTATATGTTGTTGCCCTACCATCAGGGGTGAGACGGTAGAAAAAAAAAAAAAGGAAAATAGTTCAGCTTGAAGAGTAACCTGCCGAAATATCCGATGGGCAACCAGAGATTTGCCGTCATCTCCCCCCACCCTCCCTGCCCCACCATGCGAATTTAAGATTAAAGGCCAGGATGCACAATAGTATAAAAACTTTTGATGGCAATCAAGGTATTGGTATAGGATAAATATGAAAGAGAAATTAAAAGATTATGTAACGCCATAATTGTTCCCTTAAATGTTATGTACGTCTCGAGGCCTCCCACAATAACCATAACGTACAGAATGCTTGGTTTGAATAGAACGTGTCAAACTCCATTCGTGACCATTGGGGAAATGCAACGAATAATGTTGATGCTTTAGGTAGCATTTGTGCACATGAAGGCTAACTTGGCCCAAGAAACATCCCGGGACGACAATAAAATGAATCTTTCCAGATGCAGAGTGCCAGGGTGTGAGCCCACAACCTGTTCATCTGCAACTCAGCCCGTTTACCAAAAGAGGTAGGAAGGATCCAAACAATACGAAGTGTCAAGATAGAAATAAGTCTCCTGGTGCAGTCTCCTTACTCTTTTGCGAAGAAAGACGTGGGATCTTTATTCCACACAAACATACCGACATGTGTACAAGCGGGGCTCGATCGCCGCACCGGTGGCACCCGCTGGCGACCCAGAAGAGGGATCTCTATTCCACACAAACATATTGACATGTGCACAAGCGGGGCTCGAACCCCCAACGAGTGGCTCGGGCTGGCGACCCAGAAGAGGTCACTCGGCAATACTAGAACGAGCTACGGACTGGGTCACTGGGGGAACCCCCGATAACGTACATGGAGCAGCTGTGTGAACTCCGCGTAGGTCACGTTCCGCTTCCTGTTCTTTCCAAAGTGAAGGTTCATGAAGTTGGAGTCGAAAGTGAACGGGATGTGTTCATAGTCCAAGGTGTGGCGGACAAAATCTTCAAACTCATCTGGAAAAAGACCCCAAATAAACTGCATAAAGAACCCAACTTTTCAATATGCTTTAAAAGAGATGGTCGTTCAAACTCAACATTTCAACATGCTTAAAAAATGTGGATAGTTCAAACTGCAGTCAAGGCATGGCAAGAATTAGAAAGTCAATACTTTGGTGCACACATATTTTGAGTTGTTGGATAATCACTTTTTGCAAAACTACTATTGTGCACAAATGAAACGTCTTCCAAATCAGAGACTCTCCTATATTGAGCAATAACTAATGTGCAGTTTTCAATTGTTTTATGGAAATAAACATTATAAAACTAAAAACCTAATATTTCTACATTTCTTTCAGGAACCATTGTTTGCACAAACAATATTTTCCTGTAAGCAATAAAATAATAAACTAATTAGCAGATGTGCCAACTTGGTTTTGCTTTTTTCACAAATGTTTGATATTTTTCTATGGCAAGTAATGGCATTACCAGGCATTTTTCAACTGCACTCACTGTATGTGACATATCCAGAGCTGTTTGTGTCAAACAACTGGAAAGCCAGAGCATACATGGCATCTGGGTTACACAGCAGAGCTTCAAATGCCTGAAACTCCACGAAAGAGATGAGCCTGCAAATATATATAAGACTCAACATTAAGTTGGTACATTTTTCAAAGTTGATAGTGTTGCAAGTGTATTATGTAATTCTTCATTTAGTTGTGCTGCACATTTTAAAATAGCATCAAAACCACATGGCAAAAATAATGTTGAGGGATAACAATGAAACTTAGCCATTTATACCACTAATAAAAAACAAGCACAGCTTTGACCAACATGTTAAAGACATATTTTACTTCATCAATTATACCATACAATTAATTGTGAGTCAGAATAACATACCCATCTTTCGTTGTATCAACACAGTTGGCCAACAGACGCACGGTTTCCTCATTGTAGTCATCATTAGGCAGTAGTCCAAGATAATGGCGGACAAAGTCATTAGGGGTCATGAAGTGCTCCCCATTTTTCTCACTTGTAGCATACTGTAACAAAAAAACACAATGACGATAGCATGTTTCACTGCAGGTTTCCTTTAAAATCATGCCATAGAGTATAGATAAAATAAGAACTTCCCTGATGAAGTTGTGTCAAATTTACTGAACAAAGAAAAATAAATGACACACATTACTGCTATGTTTCTGACATCACACTTTCATGTTTTTTAATGACACATAGTAATGTAGTACAAACCTTGGCAAAGATCTCCCTGAGCTTATCTGGATCAGCCCTTTTGATGAAATGAATACCCTGAAAATAAAAGCGAATGGCCGAGCATTGAAAACGAAGCAAAAGGTGACAAAAATCGCCCAGATTACAAGAAAATATACTATTGACCAAAGAAATGAGTGTCTGACGAAAGTCATAAAAGCTTCAGGAACCTAATGGAGCAACTTGACGGGTAGGCACTGCATATTTATTTTGTTAGGACCTCCAACTTGAGCCAACGGTCCGCGATTTCTAATTTAAGGCGTGGTGAGCGGCATGGCTCTCACCCTTGCTCAGTTTACAGGCATGTTACGACAGGCCACTTCATCACTCACAGGCTCGCACTAAAGTGGCAGCAGACACCAGCCTTTTTGCCGGCGAAACGCTCCTGATGGCATAAAAAATTGCAATTTCACAATAACATCTTTTCTGTTTTCACATTTCTTTAAAACCAACATAACCACAAATCATTTGATTTTACATTTGTAGCTTGCTTTTGTGCAAATAAATGTCTTATGTGCGAATTGCTGGACTTCATAACGAGAGCATAACATTTAAGCAGACCGCTTAGGCGCCATGATTATTTTTAACGGTTGGTCAAAGTGACATTTTTTTGTTGGCCTGAAAGCAGGCAATTGAAGACCCCATGTGCTACACGGAGTGGGGCCACTAACATTTACCACTTTGCACTTCAGAGTACAACGGCAATGGCGGCCGAAAACAGTCCTTGCGACAGGGTCTTTTACAAGAGTTACTGGGACTATTAGACAGATATTTTTTAATTATAAAAGGTTTTCAGTTAGGCAGGTATTAATATACAGGTGACAAACACATGACATAATTAAGCTTTTTGTAAATTTTATCCCAACTCTAACGTTTGTTGGCTTTCAGCATGCTGTCCACTCTGGCCTTCAGTTTAGGCCAGCTCTGGTAAACGGGCGTGGTAAGAGAGGCATGTACCAGGGCTATGTGAAATCTATGGAACTAAGGGGAAGGGGTTCACATGTGGAACATTTCTGCATGGGACACTGGCAGGAGTACAGTGATACTGATAAGTGATGAGGTTATGTACTTTTTTTATAATAATAATAGCCCTCTGCTGTCAAAGTATCAGTTTGATGAGTGTTAACATTTTGACCCTAACAATTTATATGTTGAGCCCACAAGTACACTATTTATGCACCAAGGTCATGCAGGACTTACAGCTGTAATGCACCAAAAAACAGTAGATACTGAAACAGCTAAACTGACGAACAAAACTTGTTAGAATCTCTGACTCTGACCACTGCTGACAAGTTGTCAAAATGAAAACAACGTTCACCTTGGCTGCCTCGCAATGAACTTGTTTGCACTGTGGCCAGATTTTGGCTACAATGGACAACTTCTCGTCCTGAAACGTAAACAGAACACTAATTAAAGATCCATGTAACATCATCATCTAATAATAATTCAATATTCCATTCATGTACAGCAAGGAATGAGAGATAAGAACGATTATTGCTTTTTGGCACTCACACCCGCACTGTTGGCTGCCATGCTGAATACTCCGGTTCACGTGAACAGCGCGCGCTGATTGGTTGACATTGAACAAGTGCTCGTGAACCGACCTTGAAGGGTAACTGGCTGGTTCCCTGACCAAGCTGCTAGTTTTATTCTTTTTCACTAGATGGCATATCATCTCGCGTTTTTGACCGTGATTTTGCCGGGTGATAACCCCCGAAGGACCTCTTTTTGCCGCAATTTTTTTTGTCGATCCTCTGCAATTTCTCTCGACATGTCCTTCTAGACAAGTTTTATCAAAGTTGTAGCCCTTGACTATATTCCAGCTGATGTCGAAAGTGTTATTGACCTTCATGCATATACATTGCCATTACTGTCGGCGTCTATTTTGGATGGTTTTTTAACCAAAAAATTCTCTCAATGACCACAAAATCTCGCACTTTTTTCTCGCTCTCCATATGGCCTTCATAGCCGAGCTGGGTGGCACACCCCTACCTCGTATCATTATCAGTCTTATCTAGTTAGGGTTTTCTATATTAGCTTATGTATGGGTGTTCCTGTGCTAGTTGTGACTGATGTTCCGCACGTACGCACGATGTTTCGAAGTACGCACGTATCAGCGACCGATTTCGTGACTTGGGATTTTCTCATCAATTAATCGTCAATGACAACTCAAGTAGGCCAACAAACGTACAGGGTTAAAATCGAGGCCTTATAGGCCTACGTTTAAGGCATTGCTGGGTTTGCGGTAGGCGTAAACTCCGAAATATCGGTGTGCAAGCACGGCAAAAGGAAATGTGAATCTAATTGATAGGAAACTTTTGATTAAGGGTTCACGTATAATATTTAAGTATATATATACATCGTTAAAATTTCTGATTAAGCAGTTCATCACGGTATAACCGCTATATTGACTGCAACTTCATAGTGTCGCTACAATTGTCGAAACATACGGGGACAACTTAATTCCGAGGCTCTGGCCAGTGATGGGTGGGGGTTGGGGGGGGGGGGGGGGCAAGGGGAGGTCGTGTTCCCAGATCATGAAGAATAAATTTCTTTGTTCCCAGGTCACGGTAAATTAAAAGCAGAACTCTTCGCATGCAATGGAAGGACGGATACACGATGCTAAATAGACGATTTCCCGATTCACGGTTATTTAATATTAAAATTCGCTGTTCCCGATTAATGACAATCTTTGATCACGGCAGTCGGTCCCCCCCCCCCCCCCCGAGTGATATTGCCGGTCTACAGAAGTATAGATATATCCAAAATACAGCACCGGGAATTTTCAGTCGTCCCCTACAAATTTGGTGTTGGGTTATGTGTGAAATATCAGTTCTGTGAGGTATAGCTGCATGAATATACATTATAGCCGGCATTTGCATGGCACGGTATTAACGTTGCCCCTTTGTCGCGGTGGGGGGGGGGGGGTACCACATCCGGGTACAGCTAGGGGTACGTGCCCCCGTTCTCTGAATATTGTATCACGCTTTTACCATATACCATTTCGTGACCCTCTTTTGCTAAATCCTGGATCCGACACTGGGACATCTGGGAAAAAAGCGATTCCCGTGCGCCCTGACCAGACAGGGATTTAATTAGGAGGGCATACTAGCCCTGTTTGAAAGTTTGTATTTAAGGCTGCGCCCGCCGGGGGGGGGGGGGGGGGGGGGCGGAGGTCGGGGGGGAGGGTGCACTTAATAAATTGCTGAGTTTGAGGGGTTCCGCGGTAAAGCCCCCTCCCCCCCCCCCCCCCACACACACACTTCCAGACCCATATGACACCAGAAATACGCGTCTGTTACAAATTTAGTGTCGGTTTACGACATGTAAAATATCAATCTGTGGGGACATAGCCCCACTTTCTCTTCCTTCGCCCATTGACGCGATATGAAGTGGCTAAAGCGTCCTGAATATACAACCAACCAACTCCCGGTTGTACAGGGATTTGGCCGGACACCTTTGGTTGCGAAGTTACGTTTTTTTTGTTATCCGGAGACGCACTGACTTTCTTTTTGAACATGGACGTTCCTTTTTTGTAGCACATTATAAGCAATTATAACTGCGCCTCCCTTTTTCGTGGACCACCAACCTTTTGTCATGTGACTAAACTGTCCCTTCTCCTCTTACTGACCTTACTGTTGTCATTTTGTGCCCGGCCCTCCGTGGGTCCCTTCTAGGACCCCTGTATACGGGGATCAAGGGTCACGAACTGACCCGGAAAGTCTTTGCATGTAGTTTTTGGTCTATTTATGCCGCACCGGACCGATACCTACATAGATCTAAGATACTACAATATCATTACCATATGGTGCAAGATGGAAGCACACTATACAATTAACTATGGGAGAGTTCACTAGAGGGCGGCACTGTTTTCGTTCAGGTTTGCGGGCTTGCGTGGATGGGTAGCTTGATCAGCGCGGTGGGTTGGATTTGGAGACTTGACCAGGACGTGTGCATGTGTGTGCAGTGGGGGAGGGGGGGGGGGGGAGGGTTGTCTTAGGCCAATATTGGCGGTTTCGCCCAGAGCTTCCCTAAATTCATAATTTTAAAGAAAAGTTTTTCTTAGAGTAATATATTCTGAAAATTTTGTATTAGCAGCCTCTTCTCAATGTCAAATAAGCATATTCTGTCTTAAATTTAAATCATGAAAGCCTGTGGGCTATCCAGAGAGAAGCAAATCTGTTCACCGGAGCAGAATTTTGTGACCGGCTATGACGCTATGCGCGTCTGTTCTATTCTGTGTGATATCGACCGCGACTCGCTATCATAGTTTGAGATACTTTTAGTCTTGAGTCTAAAATGTGAAAAGGTGGCGCATGCAAGTAGGCTGCTTTAAAGTTACAGTTACTAAAGTTAATATTTACATATTTACATATTTACATATTTACATATTTACAAATTTGGCGGGAAGGATTTCATGAGTTCAGAAGCAGGCGCCTAACATCAGTAACCCTAGCTAACTTATTGAAGCTGACAAATGTGGTCTTCTCCATGGTAGTGAGTGCTTTAAAGCAATATACTTAAATGCGCCATCTTAGATTATTTGCATTTTAGAATCAAGACTAAAAGTATCTCAAAATTATGATGCATTTTATGTTTTATATCTCTGAGAGTCTGTAAAAGAACAATTTCAACATAAAACTGTGCGGTTTATTTTTATCGCGCGCGGACGTGATAGCGAGCCGCGGTCGACATCACACACAAAATACCGAACAGCGAACAGGCGCTCAGGGATATAAGGCCGGCCACCAACTTCTGGTCCGGTGACCAAATTGCTTCTCTCCGGATAGCCCACAGGCTTTCAGGATTTAAATTCCAGACATAATATACTTATTTGACATGGGGAAGAGGTTGGTAATACAAAAAATTACAGAATATATTGCTTTAATTAAAGTTACTATTTCAACAAATTTTGCGGCGGGGGTGTTCCGTCAGATCACGTGATGCGCCGCGGCTGTTGGAACAGCTGTAAACACTGTATAGCACTCTGCCTCAAGGAGGCGCTGCCAGTCGCGAAACCTGGCCAATAACGAAAGTTAGTCGTTGGCGCTCGCCCTGGCGGAGATTACTTCATGCGTGTTACGTCACCAGCACATCAACGTCACTGTACACACGTTTTTTCTCCGCCATATTTGGATCACAATGAATGTTTACTTTTTGTTGTAATAGTAACTTTAAGAAACATCCTCGATCAACTAAGAGTAGAGACTAGAGATCAGGCGGCTCCACCGGTTCGCTTGTTTATATTTAAGTTGAAATAGCTACTTTAAAGACAAACATATAATATTCCTGAATGAAATGAATTCCTGATATTTGAAGAAAGGGAGTATATGATTATTATTATAATCGGCTGTTGAATTAATCAGACAAAACGTATCACGGATCACGTGAATTCAATCAAATAATGAACGTGTCGCAATCCCCCCCCCCCCCCCCCCCCACCACCTTCCCCCCACTCCTCTCCGCCACACCCCTCCCTCTTGCTGGCCCCCTGGCCGCCGTGGCATGGACGGACTTTTTGTCTTGTCACACACCGCCAATCGATGATAGCGAATCAAGTGGAAAAACGCGGTCAAAGACTTGACACATAGGCCTGATCACTGTGTTGACACGCTGAGTGAGCCCATTGACTGACAGCCTAAAGGGGGGGCGGTGGGGCTAAATGTGAGGCGGGGACTACACCTGCGGCATTCAGGGTGCCCAACCACCGGTTATATCCGGGTTTCGCTTGTTTCATGCAATCCTAGCAACGTCGAGACATTGCCATATGGAATCCCCATCTGCGCCCGACACAACCGGGCACTTGGGCACGGCTCCATGGGCGGCACAAGGAGTGGGTGAGGGTGGGGCGGGGCGGGGAAGAGGTGGTGGGTAGGAGGTGAGGGCACGGTCCTGAACAACCGTGCAGAGATATGCGGCGCCAAAGGAACGTCGAGTAGCCGAGTAAGTACCCTGTTTGTCCAACTCCGACGGAGTCAATAGAACGCGTGTATACTAAGGATAGGCCACGGAACTGTCTTCAAAAACACGGATAAACATATATAACTATCAGCCTACCCCAATCCGATGTCACAACGGGGGAGGCGATCGCCTCTATCGGATGGCCCGTATAGCCTCTCACAACGTGGTTTGAAAGCTTTGATTGAAGTCGTATGTGCGTAGCGCGTTAAGTCGACCTTCGTTCTAGCTTTGCAATTGATCGAATTTCGTGAGGCCGAGGCGACCAAATCTTCAACTGCTATAGCTGTAGGTATCGATTTGGGATCGATATCACTTGACGGGTATTTTGGCTGGCCGGTTCAGATCTACACTAGGTCTCTCCTGCTCGATTACATGAACATATCCCAAACGTTCCATCAAACCGACTTGTGTTATATGACAGCTAGACAATACCTACTCGGGAAAAACTTAGCCATCTGGCACGGATAAAATAATGGTGGACTAGCTGAAGTTCCGAGGACCAAGCGACAGTGGATAGCAATCACAGAGCATATATATTTCGATGCTTGATTGATGCCTCAGAATGCGGTGGGACGTGGAGCCTCGAGTAGATACCCTGGCGGACGAACCATATTACCCGGGCGGCGGCTACGTTCAGATTCCACGTCGCTCCGTGCAGTGGAACGCCAGGTCACAGGTCAGGTCGATGGCGAACATGTACCATAGACCAGGTGGCGGCAACATCACGATAGTCAACGAAAGACTGAAATGGCGGGCGGCGCCGATGATTGACACGAGGGGTCCCCGTAGCCCTCCGCGACCGGCGAAGCCGATATTTCGAGAAAAACTGAACTGGAAGACACAGGCTAAGGTGTCCACATGGGATAATGCCCACTATAGACCCGACGGCGGACACGTGACCATCTATAACGAGAGGCCGAAGTGGAAGGCCGCTTCCAAAGTTGGTTCGTGGGATAACGCCGATCACAAGCCGCCCGGAGGGAGGGTAAAAATCATCACCGACCAAAAGGCATGGTACTCTGGTGAGCTGCGGAAGAAGCCTCATGTGAAAGGTCATGGGAGCACTGAGATATATCACGGCGCGCCAAGCAGCCGTATACCCCAGTGGAATCGACATTACACGAGAAGGTTACCCCCTATAGAAGGTTCGCCGGCGACGGTGGACGCCAATCGCTTTAGGGGGGACGCTGTTATTTCCTCGCGGGAGTTCCCGGTCCAGGGTGAAGTGGGGGACGACAGCACGCCTCGCCCTAGATCCCGGGACCTCAATAAGCGATTCCTGGTCGTTCACAGCACACATGTGGCCGCCGAGGATCCATCCACTCGTTTAAGTCACCACAAAGAACATCGCCGTCCTGCTGACCGTTCCCAGAGACGCACGGACTCACAGCGGCCATCCGGAGATGAGGACCATCATTGGCAAAGCCACCACAACCGGGCCTTACCAGATGGTCAAATGCAAGCGGAACGTCTTGAGATTCACGGGGATTCCGTAGATGCCAATGGTACAACCAGCGAAAAACTCTTATTTAGCAAACCAAAACGCCACACCAGAAAACGATCTACAGATATAGCTCCGCAATCGAGGAGTCCAGAGAGCACGGGTGCTAATGAACCTAATCCATACAGGCCGGACGAAATTTACCAGGGATATTATCAGGATCGAGCCGGATATGGAGCAAATGAACTTCATGTCCAGTCGGATGCGGCCTTAATTCCCGTTGGAACTCCTGCATTCATGTAGCAGTGCGGTTCGTTTATGCTTTTGCGCTATATTTATCACTATCATCTTAATATCGTATATTGAACTTTGTATGCAGATTTCTTAATGATGGCCTGTAGTTACGATGATCTCATTGTTGCTACAGCTAAAGTTTTCTCGACCCAATTAGAAGTTATTATCACAGGACGCTTATGGATTTCAGGTGACAAAAACGCGGTCGTAATATTTAAATCTACTCGAGTGAAGCTTGCGAAACTGTGCAGTCACCCACGTTTTGTCAGCCACACCAAGAGAAATGTTATATACTTCAGGCAAATCTGTAGAGCGCATGTCTTATTACAACTGGTGAATATATGTAGATAGTGGCCATATTGTCCATTAACCTCTAAAAATGTTGCAGCTGTCAATTTCTATATTATGCATAATCCGCGAATCATCTGTGTATATAAAGCATTGCTTCACCGATGGTCTGAGCGTTACATTTTGTGCGTTTTCACGTTCATATATAAGTTATTGTGTAAATACATATAATCTTAATATACATAGCCTAGTGGTCAATACAGTTCGTATATATAGCCAATAATAACAGGTCAGGCAAATACATTTAATTAGAAGATTTTATTGGTGTGGAAGTACGTAAAAATCGACACATAGAACGAAAGGCATCTGCTGCAGTATATACATAAAGTCTATCTCAATTTATAGGTAATATCTTTCTCTTGTCTCCCAACAAATCCGTGTTATTCCAGATAAGAAGCCCGATGCGCTTTTGAAGATGTAACGTCCAAATGCACCAAATAAGTTAGATCTTGTTTTCTCCGATTAAGGCGTTGCAATAATAACAGAAGCATACTCTACACCATTGATGAATAGTATACCGATTCCAACCTGCTGCCACCTACGTTCCCTATATGACAGTGTCCACAACATCAAGGGCGCACGTTGCTTTGTTCTGTACACAGATACGATGCCATTCGGATGCTAAAACAAGACTGCGCATCCCGTCGCCATGTCGTCATCCAACTGTTACCATTGTGATTCAGCCAAGGGTCCATGGTGAGCTTCCCCATCCGACTTTTTGTAACAGTTTCGTACATAAAACGATGGAACATATTTATTTATACGAATGATAATAACGTCTATTAGGCTCTTATGAAAGACGCGTTGCCGAGTGAAGACCTAAACCCTGAAAGTGTAGGAAGTGGTCAACATCCATTGGCTACTACGTTTTTTTTATATTATGCACATGCAAGTTCTAAGTTTAACGGGAAATAACTCAATGAATTATAATCCTTAGCACAATATTATTTGCCTGCGAAAGCGTATAATATATATTGAATTCACATTTACTATTCCCATATTCTTTTTCATATTGCTGGACATATTTTGCAGTACGGATACATACCAATGATGATTTATCATTCTTATCTATACATATATATCGACGATCTGGTATTGCTAATTTGATGTGTTTCTATTTCCCGAGATGAAGATTAGTTTCCATGTCAAAATCTAGCTAACCTGATGAAATATTAACTTATACCAACATTAACAGGAACATTCATATTATACTGGGCTGTCCAGGGCACTATATGTCCATGGGATCTATTCATTGTGAAAGCGTGAATGTACAGCTCACTCACATAAATCGTATCTATTATTTAATGTTTACATCGTTTAATATCCACCAATTGTCTTTAATATTTGCATATATGCTCCAAGTATTTATTTTCAATTTATCATTTGGAATACAGAAGAGCAACAAGCGCTTTGAAATCCTTCCATCAACTAGAATAACATAGATTTAGTGAGACGCTTCGAAGGCGGCGACACTAGAGCGCGACAACTCTTAAATGAGACCTTTTTTAATCTTTATTAGACCATTTTCTCCCCGTCAAAATTGGAGAAATTAGTATCCAAAATATCGTTAAATGCGGGTCAATATTCTAAGTGTATCAAATAACATGTAACATTTTTGACTTAAAATATTTCCGAATACCGTATCTGAAGTTTGATAGGTATGTAACAGCTAACAACGAGCTACATGGACAACAGTGTATACCGGCTACCTTATGATGCATATCGTTTTTTGATATTTTCCCTACATAAATCATCTGTGCCAGGCAAATTTGTTGCACTTTCCTTCCGTTCCATTACTGACTCGAGCGTCGAGCCGTGAAAGATGTAGAATCCATTTCTGAGACACCCTCATCAAAGTAGAACTTCCGTTCCATTACTGAATCTAGCGCCGTGCCGTACAACATGCGGAATCCATTTCTGAGACACCGTCATCAAAGTAGAACTAAGACAAACCATAGGGAAAGATGGTAACGCTATTGTGGGACAGACAGGTTATGTAACAGGTATGATTCACAATTCCATCGACCAGCAACCATATATAAATATGAATCATCCGAGAGGAATACAGGGTTTTGTTGTCTACAAGACAAGGTGAGATGATTATATAAAGGACAATAACATTAGAATATGTAAATCGGTGGCACCACGCGTGCGCAGTGGACAGCTGCCAGTAAACCGTGGAAGCGTCGTGCGCCGTGCCAGTCGCTCATCGCCAGCAGTTGTTCGTTAAATACACGACCAATCTCGTATTCCTAGGTGGCGCCAGTGTCCGTCTTCGCCTGGGCGTTCTCTCGGAATTCAAGCTTCTGTGTTTCAATCTGAAAGGATGAGAAAACACTTTAATACCATACCTATATATACTGCACATATAAGCACGTATGTGGACACATGGCCACACATTATATCTTATACTTTTAAAAGGTGATTACTATATATCTTATTTATTTTACTGTGATTAAACTCACATCAACTCCCTACAGATTCATCTTCCAGTTTAAATGTTTGATACATACAACTCAATCATACGAGTATACAACCTTTGCTTTTTCACATACTCTATATCATTAAATACCGATATTTTTTTATATCATACTTTGACATGCATAATAAAGCTGTTATATTATACAATATAATCAGACACCTTTTTGTCTCCGCCCCCAGGCTGATGTTCAATGTTATCTTTGGAGCCAATTTTGGATTCGGCCTTAAATTCCAGCTTCTGTGTCTCAATCTGATAAAGTGACAGGCAAAAGACAACAAAACAGAATAAGAAGGAATGTCATTCTAACTATATGTCAAAATGGTTATTATAACCCCCTAAAATAATACGAAAAGAAGAAAGTGCTAAAGCCAAGATGGGACATATCAACAGATGCAATTTTAATTTTAAGTGGATAGGGGCTTATACGTGAATCTATAGCAACAAGCTAACAAGTTTAATGACAAATAGAGGTGTAACCCTGATAAGACTCGTCAAAGGTTCAAGCAAAGAACAGATCATACCCAAAATACCAGCATTTGAAAAGCGAGCAAGAATTACCACAAAGACAAGTATATGGCGAAAGTAGCAAATCGAATCCAATGTTAAGTGTTGATTCAAAGTAAACATTACATTGCATGCACGATGAAATATTTACGTCCAATGCAAAGGAAAACATCTACCAAAAAGCAGAACCAACTTAGGAATTCAAACAATTAAATGCGCTGAAACTTGGAGCCTGGGCTTATACCAGTATATGGTGTGCGTGCCTTGTAGTGGAACATTAATTGTGATTATAAGGTTTCTATTTATTATCACAGTACATACCTTTTTGTCTCCACCCCCTGGCTGATGCTCCATGTTATCTTTGGAGCCAATTTTGGATTCGGCCTGGAAGTCCAACTTCTGTGTCTCGATCTGACAAAGAGACAATAATTAAAGAATGAGAAAAGAAAAGAAATGTAAATGTGCATTGCATGAGGTCCACATTTAAGCAATCAAATAGTTATCACAGAATGCGCTGAAGAGTTATGGGGTAAAAATGTTTCTGCACATTTGTCTTAACATCATGCTATCAGTTGTATGTGATATTGAAAAATGAGCCAACGACGTCCGACAAGATCCTTACGGAGCTTTAGCCATGTATCAGGCGATTGTATGACTAACATGACATAACGAGATACAGCAAAACCAATACTTTAAAAGAAACGATCAGAAATCTAGAGAAGTTGACAGGACAGTCCATAACTGTTGCCAGATACACCAACATGACCGATCGATGCGCGACCCCTCCAATGTGAAATTAAGTGCAACAAAATAAATAAGTGCCCAACGGCATCAGAATACATATTTGACCACAAGAACAAAGGGGTTGGCTGAGCGTCAAAAGAACTAGTTGTCAAATATTGCGAACGTTGTCAAATCTTCATGTGTGACAGAGTAGAAAACATATATCATGCCCTGAAGTGAATTCCTACACGAAGAACCTCATACGTAGGCCTATATGTGCCATGCAGAGATAAAAAAAAAGAAATGATGCGAATCTCAAGGTTAACTCCACCGAGTCGTTGAAGCTTTAATTAATACCAAACGATTCATGTGAAAGAGCTATGGAAAGACCGTAAAATAAACACAGGGAGGTCGCGATAAAGAAACACGACTACAATTCAGAGACTACGCTACCCTACACATCTATATATAGGAAGATCGGGAGATCATTCCATTCGATCTCGTTACCTTCTTATCTCCACCTCCTGCTTTATGAGACGCATTATCTAACGAACCGACCTTGGACTCAACCTTCCAGTCAAGCTTTTGATTTTCGATCTGTCGAACAGAAGAAACCAGCGAATGATGTAGACATGAACATTATTCACTGTTCCTATGCTGGGAGGGCCCCACGACAACTTGCTGTTGGTAAAGCTTTTCTTGGACTTGTGTATCGCAATACAACAAGGTAGACAGACGTTGCTATAATCCACCGTAAAGCTACTTTACTTTCCTGTTCCAAGGCGATTCACGAATAATTATCAAGTTGCGTTTAGAAGTTGATTAATCGGTAAATCAAGTAGTGGCGCCATTTGTACTTAAAGTTGCATATCGAACTTTTTCCCGTTAAAACTGAGACCAGAAGATATCTAAATCAAAATTTGCAGAAAACTCTATTGTGTCATTCTATAAATTCAGAAACCTGATGATGTGTGATGTGGCAAACGTGTTCATCATGGGACACTACATAACTCTGTCGCCCCACTGCTACTTGTAACAAAGCATGGCGCAGCACACAAACTGATGAAGTTTACCACTAAGTTGAAAACTTGTGATAAATTGATATCACGGGCAAGGCTAAGAGATTGTTTGGCAGCCTGGCATGGGTGGTGTATAGACAAAAGAAATCTTGAATGATTCAAGAACTGATTCTTCTTTTGTACTTTGACCTCTTTAGTTATGGCGGGAAAGAGCTCGATATGCAAATTTAAGACATTTATCTCGACCACCAGTGCCATATGTGACTTGTGTTTCAGATGTTCATTTCTGTTTTTAAACTTAAGCTCCTTTCTAACCGCAAATAGTACACACACACAAATGACAAATTCCTTATGCAATTACTACCTCATTTACTACTACCGTTACGATAAATGGACGATTTCTACATTTATATATTAACCACAGACAATGCAACCCCAGATGTACATAGTTAACAGATAAAAGATGTTACTGCAATAGATATTGGATCTGAGCCAAAAGTGCCAAGACAAAGAGACAAAACTGCCCATCAAACACGCGCCCATCTCCCATTGTCTGTGTGCAACATGCTTTTAACCTTTAACCAGAATCTGAAAATTCAGTTGGTCTTATTTATCACATGCAATCAGGTCGATGATATATAGATACAGTAACGACGTATGAAGTGTAAAACTGCTAGAAATATACTACGAATTATATGACAATACAAAAGGTCTAGAAACATATATATATATAGATCATGCATTATATTTCATTATTGATTTCAAGTTTGTTGAAGATCAATCGCCGTGTAACTTCGCCGTGGAAATAAAAGTTTAATCCTGAACACAACACAGATTAAGCTCCCTTCGGATCGAGAGCTTGTCCGGAAAGTTTGGCCGCCCCAGAAGGGTCATGAAGAGCACAAGGATTCAGGCTTACCATAAGCTATTAATTGTCATCTATTTTAGTGTGATCGCAAATATATTTTATTATTTATTTTAGAACAATCGCTACATACGCCGTACAAAAATCCACAAACTGTGATAACCGCTATTACGAAGACATTGTTATGGTTGCGACATCAAGGACGACTCATTATGTATCTATAGTGTGTTTTAACCGGATAAGTGCACACAAAAACAAAGAAAAGATATATGATACTGAAACATCATTACCAACAGTGCCTATATACTAGCATGAAAACCGAAAGAAAACATTGAGTCGGATGAACTTGCACTGAAACTATGCCCATAACAACCGTTGCTTAGCAACATTACCTTCTTGTCGCCGCCACGCGCCTTGTGATTCGCATTATCTAAGGATCCAACTTTGGATTCCACCTTCCATTCTAGCTTTTTGGACTCAATCTGCCGCACATTAGATCCGTTTACGGGAATAGTCGAAAGCAAAACAAAATCCCAAATAAGTAAGAGGTACTGTGATGTTAGGCTAAAGGATCGGGTGACAGTTAATCCATACTTAAACCAAGTGATCATGTTCAGGGCGGTTTGAAAGCAAATCGTAAACTTTTCGGATGCCAACCCTAATGTGTTTATCTTGTGATTTAATTTGAAAATTGTACATAAAAACGACGAAAAATCCTTGCACACATATGATACTGAAACAACATTACCAATAATGCCTACTACTATGGATCGATGCCAAAGTAACATTGCGTCCCTGAAGAAGTCGCATCGGAAACTATGCCCATAACAACCGTTGCTTAGCAACATTACCTTCTTGTCGCCGCCACGCGCCTTGTGATTCGCATTATCTAAGGATCCAACTTTGGATTCCACCTTCCATTCTAGTTTTTTGGATTCAATCTGCCGCACATTAGATCCATTTACGGGGGCAAAAGGCAAGAAAAGAAGTAAAAAAAAATAAGTATAAATCCAGATATCTGGATCCAGATCTCCGACGAATCATTCAAACTGGAGTTTGAACAAATGATACATTAGGAGAGATACTAACTGTTTGCGTTACTTCAGCTGAAATACTGGTAAGTTCTTATTGAATTTATTTTTGATCAGTAATGCAACTCACATTTATCCCTCATTTGTATCTTACTTATTTGGAGTGATCCTTCGGTTTCCTGGTGTCAATTAGGGTTAATTATTGAAACTAGCGTTATTATCTGTGTGTTTGGTGGTTCGATATGGGTTGCCGCTGCAGGCTCCATGAGTTGTCTTACCTTCTTTTCCCCGCCTCCAGCCTTGTGAGTGGCGTTGTCTAAAGACCCCACCTTGGATTCCGTCTTCCAATCCAACTTCTTCGTCTCTATCTGCACAGAATGACCATTGGAAGAGAAAAACAGAAGCCGTTTAGTTATTTCCTATAAATATTACCCTATTTCATTTAAATACTAAAAAAACAAATCAAACCACAATAAATCCAAGACTATAGCATGCACATTGGTGTAAATATTGCATATATTACGATGTCAATTCTCTCATTACAAGACAATAATCGTAAGTCGGGTTTAGTTCAGGGTGCGCAACACTGCCACCAGACTGATTATAACGCCTTTCCTATAAAAACACAATACCACCAAGCATATGTAGAAGCTTATGCATTATTCTCGCTCAGGAAGAAAGCCTCCAAGATATAGCAAATCAGATTAAGTACTCCAGGGTCATTGCCCCGCCCAGGAAATTTGCCGCGGCAGCATGCTCACCGAACGTTGTGCACATTTGGGCTACACCGGCCAAAAGATGGCCAAAAGATGAAACGGACCCACACACGGTTGGTCTCTGAACCCTCCACCTCGGGGGAGGGGTGGGGGGGACCCCCTCTGAATCGCGAATCCCCAAGAATTAGGAAGAGCAATATCGAATCTCCCCTAAGATGAGGACTATTCAAGGCCGGGCGCAATAACGGATCGCCGTAAAAAAAGGGGAAAGGGTCCTTGCGTTGAACCAGGAATTGTACGAATAACGATCCCCAAAAATCGCCAACAGCTAGAATTCCTGGATGCCAGTCGCGGAGATCGGACAAAGAATTCCCTTCCCTCAACCTCGATCTTGGCCTGCATTCGAGGACGCGACCTCTATATATATGACATATGAGTTGAAAAGTACTTCGCGATATTTGGCGTATATATGTGACAAACGTGCACGTGGAGGTTTTTTCAGGCAGTATAAACACTGAACAGTCCAATCAAACCGTAATAACCGCGTAAAAACTGTTTACGTGTTTTACCTTTCTCTCCCCGCCACCAGCTTTGTGTGTGGCGTTGTCAAGGGAACCAACGCGAGATTCCCTTTTCCAGTCAAGCTTCTTTGACTCAATCTAAGGGAAATATGTGACCGCTGTTAGAGTGTTCAATGTGTCTAGATAGATCTAAGCACCATATATCTATACATATGTGTAGGTGGACGGAGACGAGACATGTGCAACTAATTAACAAACCTAATCTGTGCCATAGAATCTCGGAACCGCGGGGCTGGCCAAATTTCTTTATGAGACTGATCTAATAATTTGCATTGATGAGCTTCCATGCGTCAAGCATTGTCAACCAGCACGCAAGCTACTCAACTGTTGCATCGGGTTTGCGCCATATACAGATAAAATAACCTCTGGTCGCATTAACACATCGCGTTGAATGTATATCTCCGGCTAAATTATAATTTAATCTCCACCGGTCAACATCGGTAAACGAACCTTCCACCGTAAATATGGTCGCACTTACATTATTGAAATATATTATGTAAAAAATAAATGAAATTATTATGTACTGTAGTAAAATAACATGCAAAAATAATATAATAATAAACATTCTAATGCGCACTTATGTCGTCACATGCAGTAGCTCAGAACACGTTATTATGTAATTTTTACAAACAAGGTGATTAATCAAATCGAATTCCTTGAGATATTAAACAGGTATAAAAACATTATTCTATGTGGATTTATGAATCATCCACCCTACATGCAGTAGCTCGAAAAAACAAATTATTCCAGACCACTACTATATAAAGAAATCAATCCAATATGTTTTTAAGCGAAAATACATTAACATCACTGATTTCAATGAATAACTAAAAGAATGAAACTATCACATAGAAAAAAATTGAATCCAATGTGAACAAAATAATAATATAAGATATTATAATATATTTAATAATATATAATATAATAATATATGATATAATATTATATATAATAATATATGATATAATATTATATATAATAACATATGATATAATATTATATATAATAATATATGATATAATAATATATGAAACATTGTTATGTGAGTGATGACACACCTTCCGCTCTCCACCCCCGGCCTTGTGTTTAGCGTTATCCATGGACCCCACTCGGGAGGACGCTTTCCACTCCAGCTTCTGAGACTCAATCTGTTGAACGGTCATCATCAATACAGGTTCAATGGAATATGGGTACAAACGGCTGTACCAACTGCCATGATTGCATGTTGAGGCGACAGAGTGAAAACACACACGCTGGGCAGTAAAGCAAGCGGAGGCCATTGGCATGAGCAAAATGCCGTAGAAAGCAAATTATCATAAATGTCAAAATTAGTAGAACTATTAGTGAATCGACTAAATATTGTGTTAACAAATAGCAATTGAAGAAAAGGCAGGAAACGCTGGCGTTAGACGCAGAGTGGGTGAAGGTGTTATGATTGTAGAATAGTACTCAGGATCATATTAGAACTAAACTAGCATTGATGACATGTTAATCCATAGAAACTAGATCGCTAAGGGGTGAAGACAGTGTTGCATTCCTCCATGTGTCCGATATTGCTATGAAACGGTTATCTGAATGATAAATTCCATTTGACACTATGTTCCTCTTGGTTTTCATCATAACGGATGATCTCGTACAGGAAGGCTATGGGATTTGCCTCAATGTGGAAGCGTGAGAAACTCCCATCTGTCCCCGGTGGTTACGCATGCCGTCAGTGTTGGAACAGCATGGCATAAGGACATTATGACGCCTGGCATGCTGTTAGCAGTGGTCGTGTCTGGCCGTTTATGTCATGCCACATCATGCATCCAGTCCGGAATATCGCCATTCCATGCCAAGTAAATAACAAGGGTCCTTACCATATATATATATATACG
This sequence comes from Arenicola marina, assembly GCA_964019135.1. NCBI lineage: Eukaryota > Metazoa > Annelida > Polychaeta > Arenicolidae > Arenicola > Arenicola marina. The sequence continues at coordinate 15,751,680 of OZ025263.1, forward strand.
GTGTATATAGTCTCATTGTGCTATTTTTATGTATACTTCTGCGTTGATATTTATCTTCACAGATTGCATTCTGATGTCATGTGAAAGGAAATAATTAAGTTGGTATCGCGTCTGGTATTAGCATCTTCGTGTCTCCAATTGATCTGGCTATGATGGTACAGCTTGGCTGTCACGTGCTCAGCTTCGGCAGTGGTATTCCAGCCATACCTTTTTCGTACCCCCTCCAGCCTTGTGCGTAGCGTTGTGCAGAGAGCCCACTTTGGACTCGACCTTCCATTCCAGCTTTCTGGATTCGATCTAAAGCAGGAAACAGCGGAAGGCAAAGGCAAAGCGGATATCAGTGCGTTGAAAGGAGTGGTGCCCACTAGAAGTGTGATGTCTGTATATAAACGACGATCGAGCAGGGGCCAGCCATTGGGTGTGCCCCGAACCTCACCGCCAGTGCGGAAGTTGCACCTCATTGCAAAAGCTACAGGCTTGCTGTTGCTCGCAGCAGAACACAAAGACAAACCAAAAAAAGAAGCATGAAAACTAAACAGAAGAGATGCCACACAGGAACTAGAAGCTACAAACAGGACATATGATATTATAGAAATTCCTTGGAAATCATCACCTGATGTCTGCCTGCTGACATTTGTTGCAGGTACTTAATTGTATGTACAACATTTGTTAGTACGCGTTATGTATGTAAGCAATTTGAGGAAACATTTATATCATTATAATAGTAAATCGTCTAAGTGACGACCATAATCAGTTAATTCGTCTGAAAATTTAATTGGAATTATGAGATGCATATTTGCGCCGGGAAATAATTTACTTAAATTAGTAATTTTCGCTGAAAGTAAATGCGACACCACTGAAATAAATAAACACTCTTAAAGGCAACATTGAAACAGCTTGATGAATTGATGAAAGGTAAAACTGATTCGCCGTCGTGCTATTAATACACACATCGGGATGCGTAATATCGGCTGTAATGACAGTTAGATGTTATTGGGTGTTGTTACTATCACCGGACTGTCTATCAGGAAGGATAACGCAGCTGGCTCTTAGAATGCCCCACTGAGGAAAACAGAGGCAAATTTAAAAGGGAGAAAAGCAGCATCATGCTATCAAGGCAGCATGTTTTAGGCCTGACATTAGGTAAACACCCGCGCCAAAGGCAGACAAGCTTGGCTGGTTAGAAACCAATGGGATGGGAATCACTGGACAACACATCGCTCCAAAAGCATCCCAAAAAGCATAGCTTCGCAATGAAAATGGCTTAGACCTTCGTTTGCGTTCCGCTCGCTTCTTGTTTGGCGTTGCCCTGAGAACTATTTCTGGGTAAGACCGAACTTCGGGGTTTGGTCTCAATCTAAGAACAAAGATGTTTAACCTTGCAGGTTAAAATTAATTCTATACCCTTGCCAGATTTAGCATGGTCAAGGTCGCCTGTGCCTTGACAGTTTGAAAGTTAACTCAAGGAAATATCGAGATAACTTCATTTTGACATTTTTCAATGGAAAACTACCTCATAGAGGAAGAACGCATCATGTTATATTCATAAGAGTTTTGATCGAAACACATTATATGCCTATAGAACAGACAAAACAGGTGATTATGCGCCACAGACATCGGACGATTGATCTGAATAATGCGAGTATATTTGACCTTCTTTTGACCTCCAGTGGCCTGGTGTTTGGAGTTGTCAAGGGAACCGACCCTCGATTGGGTCGTCCATTGTAGCTTCTGGGACTCAATCTGACAACAGATGATTTCACGTTAAACATGCACTAGGATCCTCTTGTATTTGCTCTAGAGTGCTCCCCCTCAAAAAAACACCTCCACCTTTCACAGTTGTGATGAAAGATCATTTTGGAAATATGCTATCATCAGCATGATAGCCAAAACCCGTCTGTAACCTTGATTCCTATTTCGCATTTGTCACACATTTTGCAAAGTCTTCATATTTATTGCGGGTAAGTTTTATTATAGACTCTTTTACAACACTTTAGTCCCCACCCCATCCCTCGTGGGTTAAATTCGCCTGTGGATTCACGTTGACACTCTTCAGCCATAATTACAGTCGCCGAAAACACATTCAGAAGGTGTACCTAAATCGGCCGTACAGCAGAGCTCTGTAAGCGATGATGAGGACCTACCTTCTTCTCACCCCCTTTAGGGGTGTGTTTGACGTTGTCTTTCGAGCCACAACGACTGCTGACCGTGCTGTAATCCGTCTTCTTGCTCTCTATCTTCACCTGAAGCCGTAGACGTGTGCATGCAAGCATAGCAGGGGTAAATTCAGGAATTTGAAAAGGGCTGGGGAGGGGGGGGGGGAGGATCCGAACTTGCGACCGGTGTGGGGGAGGGTCCACGCCGCGTCAGATAGTGTTCTTCCTCAAAAGGAGGGGGGGGGGGGAGGTCCACGCCTCAGATAGCCTAACTTTTGCAATGCAAAACGGCATTCTTCCTAAAAACGTTGGGGGGGGGGGGCTTCCGAACCCCCTTGACCCCCCCCCCGTTGATCCGTCCTTGCGTAGCACCAAAAATGTAAATCAATACGTTAGTAATTGTTATGTAATACGGACCCAGACATGTCTTGAATATTTCTCTTTTTACGGATTTCCAAGTTGCATGTCTTCCCAGGCAATATTAACATATGGGCGATAACCATACCATGGTAGATGATGACTTATCACCACCAAGCCTTTTGCCCACCGCTCCATTTCGCACTAAACCAATGAAGACCCCAGAATATTCATTCGCTCTCTCTCTCTCTCTCCCTCTCTCTCTCTTGAAATGTTTTTGTTTTAAACAAACATTATGATATTATAACTTACATTTCCGCCGCCAGGGTTGCGTTTGGCGTAGTCCATGGACCCGACCTTTGATTTGACCTCCTTCTTGCCACTCTGGGTGGCGGTTGGGGTGCCGGAAGATTTGCTTGGAGCGGCTACAGGTAACAGATAATGATTAGTTGACTAGTTACCATGAACACATATAATTTACTTTATGAGAAAAAAACAGCGGATGGCGATGTCCTCCGACTAGCTAGGTCACGTGTTTGCACGCTCTTATGGTTATTATTGATATTCTAAATAGCGTGATGCTGCACGCATAATGTCATGATATATAGCGACTCTAAATAATATGTTCAGAGTTTAATAATAATCATAAATAATATGTTTCTCCTAACTTTGTGTGTTTATAACTGATATTAAAAGACAAACTGCATATCATATGGTAGTTTGCCGCTTTACCTGGTCTTTCACCGGAATCTGGTGCACAACTGGCACTGTTATTACAGCAGTATTCCATGTGTATTAATATAATGTCTAATATACCAGCTAGATGTATGTTAATTACTTCTTATCTCAAATAGTTCCCTATCTCAACACTTAATTCAAACCAAAGTGATCAGTATATGTTCTGGCATTCAATCAGTGTCTATCAGTAAAGACGGTTACGTACACGCTTAGAAAAATCGCTAGATAGCGTCATTATTACTCTTAATTCTAACGAATACTATACATACGGGTACTTGCGGATGGCGTCTTCTTCGGCGTCTCCGTCTTGGGCTTGGTGCCTGGGGTTTTCTTGACCGGGGTACTCTGATACAAAACAGAAAATATAACACTATCATACAAAAAGATAATGAAGAAGAAGACAAATCGGGTTATTGTTCCCTAAAATCAGCTACGGTTGTTCGACAAACTTACACAACATCAAAAGGGAATGATTTTAAACAGATTAACAGCAGCAAAAGCAGGGTTTATTTTCTGCAGAGTTCATACAAAATGTATCTTTCACAAATCGGTTAGACTAGAAAAAATCATGGCAGAAAAGAACAAAACGAAATAGGTAGAACAGAAACAAGCTTATTGCATGGTACAGTCAATAACACCACATGGATATTGGTGATGGACAATTATGTTTGATCTGAGGTCTCGTATATACGCTTCTATGGAATTTGCGTAAACATTTATTTACACTAATGAAGGAAGACCAAATCGTTTCATAATCTAACCATATTTCGTTTCTTTTCTAAAGGAACCAGCTCTATTATGATATAACATCGGCGAAAAAACATAGAAACGAAAATTGTATTAATCATTACACGGATCCGTCAATGTTGAAATACACACACAGAAATAAGTATGGGAACAGAAAAGCCCTGAAATATAGTACAGTTTTATAACAGGGTATTTTACAGTTGGTGTATTGTGAGATAATGAGCCGACATTGCACTGGAGCGTTAAACAATTTATCAGCACAAGTAGAAACATATGTCTGCTAATGTGCAAGTAAACTAATATACGTAGCCCCCAGCCATTTTAATGACCAATTTGTCGGCGTTTTGTACAATGTCGCCATTGGGAAGACGTATTTTAGATAGGGTCGTTCAATGTTAGTGGTAGTGGTACACGTTCAATGACACAATGTAATAAGTCCTAAAATAAAGTTTAGAAACATCAACTAAAGTCCTAGCAAATCTAAAACCAAAATTCAGGCTCGAAAAAATGTTCCATCAAGCAGGCAGAATCCGGAATTTATATAGAAATGCTAAATAATACAGCAAACGGTTATTTTCTTAAGGAAGGACAGCAGGGTATTTGCTTTGGAATGTTACTCTCACCAATTTTCATTTTAAAATTTTAACTTGATGACCCCGAAGTAGCTTACTGTTCACTTTTTTTATGAAACACATTTACATGACACTATATATAATTGAGTACCTGGATCTGAATTATTGAAATCCATGCCACTTTTATCTTTCTTTACAGTATTCGATTCAGTTAAACCATGTGTTAATTTAAATTGTTCTAATTCTTGGAGTTTCCAAGTAACACGTAAAGATTCAGTGTCTTCCTGGGTGGGCGCGAGAGTGCGACAGAGGCGGGGGTTGGTAGGGGGGGGGGCGTTGGAGGGAGAGAGGCGCGGGTTGAGACGGGCGGGGGGGGGGCTGGAGGGAGAGAGGACATGCAGACTGGGAGACAGTGGGAGATAGAGATATTTGTAGAGAGAGTGAGAACGCCTAGAGAAGAACGGTGGTAGAGTCTTTGGGAGAGTTCCAATTTTCATCCCGTATCAATGTGCCATGGATTTTCAATGGCAATTTATGAATTCAATGACCAGCATGTGCCTTAGACTGTAACCAATACCCCGAACTATAAGTAACTAGAACCCCCTTGACGAACCTCTTAGAGGTCACACACTCAACACTGTAGCAGAGCCTCATTGATACCTCCACACAGTTTCGGGATAGGCTATATATGGACGCGAACGTGCCCCCGCAGCTCGGTATCTGCCCCGAGGTCAATAAGTGTTTTGTTTGTCGTTCGTTGCCATTGGCAGCTGCAGTGCTGAGTAAACAACATCAGATGTCAGTGTAATTATAAATCCTTGTGTCTAAATCACGGTGACTGAGCACCACGAAGACACCGCCCCGGACATGCCTGGGCGTATTTACACAAGCATGATACGCACAGCCGTTTCATGTAAAGGTCGAGGCAGATATGGAAACGATATTTTAAATGTTAACCCGGGGTGGGGTACTTAAATTTAATACATAGCTGGGTGTGTGTGTGTGGGGGGGGGGGGGGCTCGCGGTAAAGCCCCTACCCCTCTTTCACCGCCAATATCGGCTCGGTCGCGGCGATTAACCGCCAAAATCCGCTCGTTTGGGACGTCTTAAGGTCAAACCCCGCTCGGTCGGGGTTTTACCGTTGAAATCCGCTCCATCGAGGCGTTTTACCACCTAAATCCGCTCGGAAGGCACATTTTTCGCAGTCACCCGCCCTATAAACGCACATTTTCAGAGTCCCCCCCCCCTCCCCACCGCCCCCCTATGGTCGCATGTTTTGAAATATCCGCTCTACAGGGGTATCTTTTTCTTCATAAATGACCGCTCTCTATATATCTTTTTCCGCTTTCTTAGGCATTAAGACACCCGCGGACCCCCCCCCCCCCCCAACCAGCTTTGTGTAACAGTGCCCGCCCGAGTCGTTCATATTATGAACATTGTTACTGTTACTACTTTAATGATTAACTTCATTACTATTATTATCTTAATATTCATATCATCCTTATTATTCAATTATGAACCGACTTGGGCCTGCCAAGACCGACTCGTGCTAGACATCTGTACGAAATGAATTCAAAAACTAAAATTCACCTGTCATATATATAGATGATGTGGATCTACAGGTGTGATAATTAACGTTATAACAAGGTCCCTTATGAATGTCATCCCAAATTATCGTAAGGGTCGGCCAAACGACTTACTGTAGTGAATATGGAACCAATAAAAACCCCAAAACAGGCAAATCCGCGTCATCGCTCAAAATAAACCACCAGGTTATTTATAGCTGAGTGTTTAACCATACTCCGGGACCAAGTACCCAAGTACAGCAGCGCAACGCGAAGGATTAGCGCATTGAACGCGAGAGGAAGCAAGATTGGGTAGCGATCGGAGTTTGGGGTTGTGAAATTTGCCGGTCTGGCTGTGGAGTTTTGTGAGTGTTGTGAAGATGTTTACCCGTGAACCGGACAAGATTAGACCTGGTAAATCACATCTGAAGTGCTCGCGAGCCACGCCTGTTTAACAGGTTAAGTCAACCAGTGTTTACAATGTTCAGCATGAAACCCCAAGAACATGGTCCACATTAACTATAACAGAACAAGGGCGATAATAATAATAAATAATAAATAAATGGATAGATAAATAATACTCACATAAATATATAATGATTTTATCATATTGAGCGTATTGCCATTCCATTTTATAATCATCATTTGCGACAAAATGACTTTTGTTAGAAGGTAGTGGCATAACTGTACACGCTGGTAGGATGAAGAACCACACGCGGTGATGTCAACACGATCAGCGGCGTAGGTTTATCAGCAATAATATTGCACTTCTCTCACCATGTTTGCTTCGGACTGTAACTCCTATCAGGTAGCAGTGTGAGAACAGATGAATGTAATCCTATCCTCACGGTGTGAGAGATGTCACCGGCGACCGTATTCCATGTGACGAAACAAGAAGCGATTGGATTGCACGTTCCTTCCGTGTTGACGCGAACGATGCCAAGGAGACGCTGAACCAATGACACGAGTAATCACGATAGGGCATCCAGCATCAGTACCGACACCGGATTAATGGCTTGGCTCGGGAGATTATCCAATGATGGATCTAAAGTCGATTCCTGCGCTACCGATAGTTGACCAGCCGTATCTATGTGAGAAATTGAAAAATAAATCGTATCGTAAGTCAGTGCCGCCCCGTGCAGCCAGAAAAAAAGCTCGTCAAGTAGGTTCCACGCAATCTGGTAGAGCACTCATCTATAGATCCGCACTGAAAGCTACTAGACTGCGCAAGCAAAGGATTCTCGCACAAAGGAGCGAAATTCCTCAAGGCAGCGCTAGAACTGGCGGCGAACGCTTGATAAAACACGAAGGGACTCTTCAAGCCCAAGCCACTTCACCCCGTGGAAGTACGTACGTGAATTGGAAAGCGCGGTCAAACCATTGCATTGAGAAACAGTTATTGATCAGCCCGCAAGCGACGGTTAAGTTCTGTCAATACGAACCCGCATTGACACATTAGCGGGTAATGACAACAGTATTCATATCTCACTGGCTCCTTTTTCTGCCTGTGCCCAGTATGGCGGTGCCGAGGCCGTTCGTCTTGCAGTATTCACGTCCTTTGAGTATGTCCCGGGCTATTTGGACAAGGAGAGACCCACGACGAGCTGCTTCAATGCCTTCTGGGCGGTCACCACACAATAAAGTCCGTATGATGCCGTCCAGGGATATCGATAGACGCGAAGATGCTAACTCGCAAGCTTTCCTCGAAGACTATAGATTCATATGTTGAATGGATTGAAAGCGCGAAAGATACGTACGAACAAATTCCAATGCTTTTTGGTTACTATTTTATGCCATGACATCCCGTGTGGTGTATCCCAGTGTATGTTGCTCCAGCGTTGCATTTGATCGTTAGGTGGTGCACTCATAAGCGTTACGATGCTATCCTCATTATAACCAATGAGATACCAGAGATGGCAGACACTGTCAGTGTGATACGGGGTGGAGGCATGCACAGCGTACCTTGGCTGAATTGTCCCCTGAAACGCATTAAAGTCGCATGGGGATAATAACGGGATTTTTTTCGCAGTCCTCTCCACAATGTATCATGGTGTATCACTGCTGCTGTCCTTCCTTCCGGTGACACCGCGGTGAAGACTACAGCACCAGCCTGCTATGTAAAGCAGCACTTGATGGGATGGGGCGGTGCCGTGCAGTGCAGAGCCGCCGTTCAGTCCCGTGCAGGCCGGTGAGAGCGCAATACACGCCAATATTGACCTAGAAGCTAGGGGCTCTGGCTGACGCGCCTGGTGTCCCGCTAGGCTGCTGCAGTCGCCCCGCCGCTGCCGTGGACAGCACCGGTCCCTGCAAGCAGGCCAATCAGGGCAGTGCCCTACTGCCATCAGCTGCAGCAGCAGCCACTGGAAGGGAGCCGCGACGTTGGCATCCACACTACATAGTGGGTCACCCTTCAAGCTCTGGAGAATCGTCTCTTTAAATGGGACGCATCGTGGCCAAGGCATATGTCACCAACCAACATATATGTGCATATAGGATATGTATAACCTACCAAGATGTCAAAAAACACTAGTTATCGTCAATTGGGTTTGGTTACTGTTCCTTGCAACCTGTATATAGCAATACATTATATAGCCCATGTGTGGCTGTATAGTGGCAGGGTGAATCTGCTCGTCATATGACCTTCACAATTTCTGCACAAGGGGCACGGCAGGCGACGGACAGCCCCATGAATGGAAGCTTATCTGCCGTTGCCATATTTACATATCAGGACAATATCATTGCAGTGCTGTGAAAGAGACAATAATGCACTGGGTGGCTGCAGGAGATATCTAATTCATTATATAGATATTGTATGTTATTCATGAATCAACGCTCTACCTTAAGAGTGTTATAGGCCTAACTATGGAGCGTGTCCCTCGTGCATTGTTAATGTTGATCACACTGCAGCATATTTCCTAAATCATTCACACTTTCACAATACGTAGGGCGACAGGACGCAGGCTGTGACAGGAAGTAGGTTGACAGAACGTCATTATATGGTTTTACCCAACCACAGGCTGAACAATAAACCTGGACCAGCGCCCCAGTCTACATCTTAGTGTTTATTGCTTGTCCCGTCCCATAACCCTTCTGTCGTCAAGCCAAAGATCAAGACCTCCGTCCGCACGCCTATATAACCAACAGTCCCCTCTTTTCTTGAGCGGGGACGCCGTTTTTCAATGCAAAATATACGCCATCTTATGTGTGGCTTCTCTTCCTTAACAACACCCCCCCCCCCCGCCTCCCATCCCTGTTATTGTCGTTCCCTCCCTTTTAGGGTTCAGCCCCGCTACCCCCCCACCCCCCCGCCAGACATCCACTACATCCCCACCCCACGTCTCCCAATCGTAAGATTTTCGGATAACTGACTCGACCTATACCCCCCAAAGTGGACCCCCTTTTCCCCAAAAGCCTGGTTTCACCCTTGTACTTATACGACACCCACACAGTTACGGTGGTGGTACGGCAGTCACGTGGCCTCAGCAACGGCCTTTGCGGGGATAGGTAGGTAGGTAGCCTGCCTTCTGCACCCCGCCTCTACCCCCACATGGATGTGGGTCAATACATGCATGCTGACCATGCCTTCATTATGCCAAGACGTCAGCGCTGGCCAGGGCGGGCCATCCAGGGGGAAGGAGCGCCTGCGACCGCGAGCTGGGATAGAAGTGGGCCTGGGGTTGTCGGGAGGCAGGCAGGGGGGTCGGGGGCGAGTGGGAGAAGGGGGGCGGGGGGACGGAGGGAGGAAGGGACACACACGTCAAGACGTGATGGACGTGGTCAAGGTTTAACGAGCGACCCCGAGAGGGTCAGTCAATAAATAAAGCGGCCGAGACCCGAGACTGTGGGGCTGGCGGGTAGCGGGAAATAATATCCTCGGTCTACTGGCAGGCAACAAAATGCAATGACTGGAGGCCAATAGGAGACCAAGCAAGGCGCGGGCCAGGCTTTGGGAAGATAATTATAGCGTTACAACATGGCATTCCGCATATAGCCGCCTTCGGAATTAAAGCAACGGGAACAGAAGTGGTTGACAAGGGCAACCCCTAAAGCTTTTCGTCTAATGGAAATGGGGAGAAAAGGATATGTACCACATAAGTGGTCGACAAGAGCAACCCCTAAAGCTATACGTCTAATGGAAATGGGGAGAAAAGCATATATTAATCCCTCCCCCACTCCGCCAATCTGTACCCCCCTATCTCTTCCCGAATTCCGGTATAAAGCTGACGATAAGCAACATGCGGTGATGACACAGCTCGTGCTAATGGTAGATCTACATGATGGCTCGCGGACGATGGCATTGCCCACAGGTAGAAAACGTGTCACGATTTTTTTCAAAACAATATATTGATCGGACCACACGGACATGAAAGACGCCGTGGTGAGCGAAACGTGCCTCGTATTTACTGCATCAATGGTCGCCGGAGACGATTTCACCGTTTTTACCTTCACGACAGCCTTCTTATAAGCATGTTCAATACACTTTACGAAAGTAGCAAAAATATCCTTCATTTTTGTGGGATCCTGAGTGTGATCTCGAATACCAGTAGCTTGAGCTCATACGTTGTGCATCCCTTATTCTTAGGCTTTGCAATAACCTCCCTCCCTCCCTCCCTCCCTCTCTCCCTCCCTCCCTGCCTCCCTCCCTCTCTCCCGGCCTCCCTCCCTCTCTCCCTCCCTCCCTGTCTCCCTCCCTCTCTCCCTGCCTCCCTCCCTCTCTCCCTCCCTCCCTCCCTCATCTATATATACACGCCAATACTAATTCACCCTTTTGAACGAGAAACAGGGCCACGCATGTAACACTGTATAATACTTTGCAATATCAAGCCTATATTGACAAGTATAGACGGTTTATCGTTTTAACATGTCCTTTTCACGACATAAAGCCCATACAATTTGTCCATATATTCAAAATGTACTTTCAGAATTATTGGTTACCAAACCGATAAAATCTATCGATTGTACAGTAACAGTCGATATGACCTCCATCTCAGGCCCTTCGATCGGCTCGAGTGGGCGTTGTGCCAGGGTTATATCTAGGCCGTAGCAGTCAGCCATTCAAAGTTATCATTCCCCGTGGATCAACATACCCTGATACGCTGAGTAAACGCTTGACAGGCACTACGTTTGTCGATGGGGACATGATTAACTATTGTACCTTGGTCCGTGTGGATCAGTTATTCCACGGCGGAGGTGTGTCCCACGCAGGAAGTACCAAATAACACTGTTGCAGCATGCATATTATTACTGCATGGTGACCAAAGCATGGCAAGCGACAGAGCTTCATTTAGCGTTATTATTCAAACAAAAATGCATGCAATTTTTAGAATTAATATTAGCCATATTTGATCAAAATATTGTATTGTCATTATATTTGGGGATTAATGGACTGTAGTGTAATTATATATATATATAATGGTCAGAGGCTATATAGTAGTCATTGACTAGCGCAGGCCTGTCAGTGGTCTTCCTTCTGTTTACGCTAGATCCGGCACCACAGCAACCGTGTGGTCAACAAACATCAGGTATATGTTGTGCCAATCATTGTTAGCAATGCTCATGTTGTTACAAAATAAAGTGACTTGTGACCAGCAAAGGTGGTTGCAATTACAGTATACGCGGCGCTTAATGATTTACAAATGCCATCGTTTCACTCCGCATCGCACGTTGCTACTAAAGTAGTGAACGTGGAGGTCGTATATGGATTCCTTCTGAAACCGACTAACGCCATACACCCTGGCATCAATTTCAATAGACACTATATATATCACTATATATAGACCAATCGTTCACTTAATTCTGTGGGGAATAACTACAAAAAAATGTGGCGCCCTATAACATTGATATCCAAGGACAATTGGACAAGAGACACACACTAGTCGATGGCCCAAAATCCCTAGCAAACAGGCAGACAGACACAGAAAACAGACACATAGGTGATTATCTGTTACGATGGCGCCGCAATACCGCTGGCCACGTGACACGGCGATCCATCATTACCAGTCTCTGATGAGGGAGGGATACCGCGCCAGCCGAGTAGCATAATTAATGGCTTCATAAGGAATTCATCCCGAGAGGCTAGTTGTCAGGCCGCTCATTCCATGGGAATGTCGATTGTCACATGTGGTAACACCATGGTCAACAGTAGCATATTCCTGTTGCTACGGGGACGAGTTATATCTATACACGGATGGTCCGAGAAAGCATCGGATACAGTAATTAAACGACCATGACCTGTGATCCAAAAGTGACCAGTGCAATTAGATTAATATCACGAAAGGTTTATTTAAAGGGAGGACAGCTGTTTGTGGAGATGGGCATTTACATTAGTAGATTGGTCATTCACATGGTAGTTCGTTATTGATAATCTCTCGAAATAAGTAAATGGTCAGAAAAATAGATGTTGGTAGATACTACTTCATTAGCCTTGGTGACAGCTGTTGAGGGACGAGTTATATCTTGCTCCTGATATTGCAATGAACCGCGTGATATTAGTTTAGCAAGAATAGTCCATATGGAGCTGAGATAACATTACGTGGCACGGATTTAGTTAAATGTCATACCAATTAACAACTTTATTTGAACTGTTTGTTGATTATTTGGACCATAACAAGTCATGCCCCTGTGTGTGCCCACCCATCTATCTAGCCCCATATCCTTCGACACATCATAGCCTTACATAATATATACGCCATGTTTGAAAGAATCATACCTAAAGAAGGTTACTAGAGAAAATATTTTAGTGTATCTTTTGACAATTCTTCCCCACGAATGGCACATCCTGTAGCAAACGATGTGACTATCTTCCCCACGAATGGCACATCCTGTAGCAAACGATGTGACTATCTTCCCCACGAATGGCACATCCTGTAGCAAACGATGTGACTATCTTCCCCACGAATGGCACATCCTGTAGCAAACGATGTGACTATCTTCCCCGCGAATGGCACATCCTGTAGCAAACGATGTGACTATCTTCCCCACGAATGGCACATCCTGTAGCAAACGATGTGACTATCTTCCCCACGAATGGCACATCCTGTAGCAAACGATGTGACTATCTTCCCCGCAAATGGCACATCCTGTAGCAAACGATGTGACTATCTTCCCCACGAATGGCACATCCTGTAGCAAACGATGTGACTATCTTCCCCACGAATGGCACATCCTGTAGCAAACGATGTGACTATCTTCCCCACGAATGGCACATCCTGTAGCAAACGATGTGACTATATTCCCCACGAATGGCACATCCTGTAGCAAACGATGTGACTATCTTCCCCGCGAATGGCACATCCTGTAGCAAACGATGTGACTATCTTCCCCACGAATGGCACATCCTGTAGCAAACGATGTGACTATCTTCCCCGCGAATGGCACATCCTGTAGCAAACGATGTGACTATCTTCCCCACGAATGGCACATCCTGTAGCAAACGATGTGACCATCTTCCCCACGAATGGCACATCCTGTAGCAAACGATGTGACTATCTTTACGTTAAATAAAGACCAAATTATGAGAAAGCAAAAAACATGCAGCAGAAGCCACAGTCGGCAAAGTCGTCTACAGCTTCCTACAATATGAGATATCCACAAGTATAATGCACATCACTACGGAACCCTTTGGTGTCACGGAGGAACACTGTCCCGACAAGTTACCATAGCAACCGACAGCCCCATATTTGATGCTTTTATAATCTGTCAGTACCCTTCCCCTGCCCCCCCGCCTCCCCCGCCCCCCACCAACCGGTCATGTTCTGCCCCTTCCAGACTCACTGCAGAGCTGTAGTGTTTGCTATTGGGATGGGTGCAACGAAACATGAAAAAAAAGGACCGACAGGCCATATATTCTGCTTCGTGCCACGCCAATGCCGAACATGACCCGTCCTGTATAACGAGAATATCGGTGCCTGGCACCCTTTGAGACCGCTCATAGCCTAAACCACAACTATGGATCTATCTCTATTCAATCCTCATTTATTGACATGCCATTGTCTACTGGGATCTATTTGGGTTCAGCATCCAAAGGTATATGTCCAATGGGAGCAAAAAAGTGGCATGAAACTTCATAGTCCTATCTTGCCTTGCAAATGCAGCCATTTATTCCTTATAGTATGGTTATTGTATTATTATATTTACCGAAGTTTGGGCATGGCTATGAAAGCGTAAACAGGTTACCCGTAAAAACAGAAACACTCTCGATATTAATCCATGTCATCTAAGTCAGTCAAACATCACATCGACTTTTATTGCTTCACGGGAAAGACACTAATTGGCACACGTTAAGCACACATATATATATACCAGGATGGTTAAAAGTTAATAGGTCCAAGCTACGGCACAGGTCTAATTAGTAATTAAGCCAAACTGCAGGCGGGATGCCAGCTAGAGACTCACTTTCTGGTAAATACTCTCGTGATAGCGCCCCCTGATGGGGAATGGTCGAACCTTACGCGTGTCCCTCTGAAATATTGCTCCCTCAATCATGGTGTTGATGATAACGACAGTAATTGTGGATGTCACTCAGTGTAAGGTGCTTTGCAAAAATAAATACCACTAATTACCATTTTAACTTTTTCAAAATGACTCAAATCACAAACGAATCAGGAAGATGTCCATGTTTACCATATAATTCTTGGATGATGACGCCACAGGTTATAAGGAACTGTTATCTCACGGGCCTGACATAACAAGCGGTTTGGGGTGTATCTTTACTAACCTTAGTCTTGTCATCTTCAATGCCACTGTCGCTAGCTCCATCTGAAGTAAATAGCAAAAACGTTCGTCACCAATTAGTTGACAAGCACGCATGGGTACAGAATCAGGTCTCTTAATAAGGGACCGTAACCATAGCTTCTTCTCAATACACATACACCAATAACATCATTGGCTACTTATAAAATAATTATACATGTAGTGCTTAAATTAATTTGTCATTTTCAATCCTTTATCGATTTATACAATCCCATTATTATTGGATAGCATGCGTAAAAATGTACGCACACATTTGGGTTTGGGGGCAGCCAGGAACATGAAAGCACACTAACACAGAACGACCCACCACCATGCACATTTACAATGACCACGAGAAGAGACGGTAGCCGCCGAGATTAGTAACAATAACAATTTATTGGTGGGTAAATCAATGGCCATAGAATATTCTGATTTTCTTAGGACAATCAGTCATTGGGAGTGACCGATATTGGCTATTTAGCCTTCTTGTCTTCGCGATAAGGAAAACGGTTAATGCATTATAATAAAGTGTAAATATAAATAATGATCATCTGTGTATATTGATTCAGCAATTTTTTTTAAAAAGCGTTCATTCCATTGTTGTCATCAGGCATATATTTATGATTCTAAAGGCCAAGGCCAATCTCACATTGCTGATACAATTATTTTCTGCAATAGCCAAGTTAAGTATGGCATTTGAGTTGCAACAGTTCATACTTGTTTAGCCGATATTCGTACATCTTTAACATCAGGTGATGTAGGCTAGGCGGGAGTGTTACGTATATTTAACGCTCATCCCTTTTTGCTTTGATCATGGTATTAATAAAATGAGATATGCATGCATGTCATAAACTCCGATGATACAAATAAACGGCGCCATCAATCACAGTAGAACCTCCACCAGTACTATAGCAGCAGAGTATGTCAAATAATACTTAAAACAATTATTTATATTCTTGATCCCATTGTCAAATGCGCATCCAACGAGACCAGAGTGTCATTGCTGTAGACGTAGATCACTTACCGACCTTATTACGGTAAAAGCGGCACGGCCATCTAGACAACTAAACGCAATAAATGATTCGAGCGACACACTTTGCCCTATATGTTATACTGGGTTATATATTGCATGCTGGAATTATAAATATCCAAGAAAGCCAAAACTAAGAGCACAATTTAGACATGCTTTAAATGTGTTAGGGAAACATGTATGCCAGCCCATAAATCTAGTACACATGCCGATATGCCATAACATAATAGTAGTAACGGGTAAAAGAGGTAGAACACTTTTCCATAGTTATGCCAGCTGGGTATACAGTAAATTGAACTTAAAATCGTTATATTAGGAAGTTTTTCCTCCCATAGAAAAACATGACGGTCTAGGGCTTAACATCGTTTCCAAGGGACAACGTGCTTAGCGGACACATGCACCGTATAATTTGGCAATCGACTGTTGAACATAAATATGTCGTTATTAATAGAAGTGTAAATTGAGAACACCAAACACCGAAAAGAACAGAAAGGATCGACACAAAAGCAAAGCGTAGAAACTGAAGCAAAGCGTAGCAACTGAAGCGAAGTGTAGCAACTGAAGCGAAGCGTAGCAACTGAAGCGCAGCGATTAGCGTAAAGCAGAGATCACTGACGACATATGGCTTCCTAGCGCGTTCACATGCTGCCCGTACAAGAGGTAAGTGGAGGCCCACAACCTGCAAACCTTACTTTCTTTCTGGGCTGGGGTTTTGGAGACGGTCGTCGTTCGTGTTGTGGTGGTGGTGCTTGTCCTGGGAGTGGTAGCGCTGGTTCTTGGGGTGGTGGCGCTGGTTCTTGGGGTGGTGGTGCTTGTCCTGGGGGTGGTGGTGCTTGTCCTGGGAGTGGTGGTGCTTGTCCTGGGGGTGGTGGTGCTTGTTCTGGGGGTGGTAGCGCTGGCTCTTGGGGTGGTGGCGCTGGCGCTGCGAGGGGTGGTGGTGGTGGTCCGTGGGGTGGCCGTGCGAGGGGTGGCGGCACCAGGGGTACTAGCGGCCGACCCCGCCCTCGGGGTTGCTGTCGCACGAGGGGCACTCCCCGGGGTTTTCCTAGCGGCATCCGTCACAGTCTTGGGCCCGCCGCTAGGCTTCGCTCCTGGGCCTGTCGCTCCCCTTGGGGTTCTGACCGGCGAAGATGATGACGTCACGGTTGACTTGGTAGTAACGGAAGATTTGGAATCCGCCGCCTTCCCGCCCACGGCTTTCTTTGTGATGGTCTTAGTAGTGGTTGTCGTCGTCTTTCTGACCTCCTGCTCTTGCGGGCCCTTCATTTCCGCGCCGGATTCATTACTCGTCGTCACAACTGTAGTGGTCTCCTGAACGACTTGGTTTATCGGCTCGGCATCCTCGACGGTTACCTTGGTTACTTCGACAACTGTAGAGGTCTGCTCAGCGATGAGGGGTTCGCTCGCCGATTCTTCCTTCGTAACGGTGGTAGTGTTGGTGCAAGCCGTGAGAGGGGCACATAGGGGTTCAGTGCTGTCGACGTCACCTGGCGGTGCGTTCTGTGTTTCCTGGGTTACCGAGACGTCACAGACGCCGTCTTTTATTTCCTGTGTCGCCGACGATAAATCGCCTATTAAGGCAAAGGAGGAATCGATATTTTGGGTGGTCACTGGCGGGGCATCCTCAGTCCCCTTGGTAACCGATACTTCCTTTATTTCTTGCGTTTCAACCTTTGTAGTAGTACCCATCAAGGAGGCAAAGGGATCAGTATTCTGGGTTTCCATGGAAACGCCCTTTGTTATTTCTTGCGCATTAGCCGATGTGACATCCATCAATGGATCGAAGGGGTCGGTAATGAGGCTCTGTGACGTCATCGCGTTGTGAGACGCTTCCAGATCGATCAGAACCGCGGGGCCGTGTTCACCGGAAGGCGGTGGCGATTGCATAGCAGAATCACTTCCGGCGCTCAGCGGTGAAGTCACACCGGACATCAATGGGTCGAATTCGTACTTGGAGTCGGACGCATCCGGTGGCGACATCGCCATACCGCTGAGATCTTTACCGGGGCCAAAATCAGGAACCTGATCGGAAGATCCGTAGAATCCATTCATGAATCCGTTGACAGAAGGAGGAGGGGCCGGATTCGATCCTTCTAATGTCACGCTGCCGCCAAGGTCAACCAAGGACTGCGTGGGATCTTCTGGAAAACGAGGTTAGCGTAGGACGAATCTACGTCTACATAGGAGGTCACGTGACCAAGCACGATAAAGAACAAAAGAACGTAAACTATAGTGACAGAGTGACTTTGTACACACATCTTTTACAAATCGCTATAAACACAAATGATAAATCCTAAATGAGGATGCAACACAATAATTTACAAATACATTATACAATTTCAATGTACAAAACAACAGTGAAAATATCTGTTAGTCTATGCAGCTACTCCTTGCAACTACAATTTTCACTTGCAATGAAATCGTGATTTATCCATAGAGTAAAGCCACGAGAAGATATCATTCTGGGGTAGTTGGTTACATACAGGTATGCTTGAAAGGATGTATGCAATTAAACCCATAATACTCGGGTGAAGCAACTGTTTATTTGACTGATATATAAAAAGTGAGACTGTCTGTTTTCATTGATGGGGATATATTGAATAAATGATCCGGCATGAAGCATAGCGATGGTTTTGCTATTTTGTCATTCGATGTCAACGTTGCTGTGTTGTCTTCTTTGTTTGTTATACGTATATATGTACGTAAAATGTGAAATCAATATAGAATTGTGAGAATGAAATTGTTTGTTACCCTGGGTATGTTGATGGCCTTAAAGAGCAAGTTACACGTCAAACAGAGCTCAGTGTAGACTATACCAGCTTCAGGTTTTAAAGACAAAATGGCGTAGAATATACCGGCTAGAAAATACGGTATATAATGTATCGTATATGTATCGCACACGGGGCACACTGTATTGTCTATGCACTGTGTAGACTGTATCGTCTAGACTGAACACGGTGCGGACTATATTGTCTATGCACTGTGTATACTGTATCGTCTAGACTGAACACGGTGCAGACTATATTGTCTATGCACTGTGTAGACTGCATCGTCTAGATTACACACGGTGCAGACTATATTGTCTATGCACTGTGTAGACTGTATCGTCTAGACTGCACACGGTGCAGACTATATTGTCTATGCACTGTGTAGACTGTATCGTCTAGATTCCACACGGTGCAGACTATATTGTCAACATGGGCGTAGGAAGATTATTGCGATTGGTGGGGGGGGGTGGGGGGGCACAACCAATACGTACTAGGTCGTACATAGGTTTATCGTGAGCTTTCAGGGGCGGATCTAGGAATTTGCCAAGGTGGGGTGGGGGGGTGCTCTCTGAAAACTTGCGACCGGGGGGTTCGGACAAGCGGACTTTAACAGTGTCTGTTCAGGTACATGTGAATTATTGGGGGGGAGGGGGGGGGGCACAAAGATTTTTTTTTGGGGGGGGGGCACGTGCCCCGGATGCCCTCCGGTTCCTACGCCTATGGTCAATACACGATGTAGACGCCCCCCACCCCCTCCGCCGCCTCCATTGCAGGGTTCCCACATTGCGCCGAAACAGCAACCCGGTACACCCGTCATAATGCAATCATAACGGGTCTGGATAAAAAGACACGAGCCTGCTGAGACTTATCAAGAGTGGGCTGACTTCGGAACGAGACAAAGTTACAAATTGTCATCCGACATAATCGCTCTAAACAGGTCAGATGGTGCATGAGCAGGCGATCAAAGTGCTTTGGCTAAATACGAATTAGCGTGCAGTCTCGAAACTGGGACTAGAGGCAACAGGTCAGTTAAAAATGCTCCGCTCAGTGCCTTACTATTAGGTCAGCTAAATCAGGTCAGCTAAACGGTGCTCCGGCTAGAGTTTCGTCATCAGATCAGGTCAGCTAAAAGATGCTCTGACCAGAGCTTTGTCATCAGGTCAGCTAAAAGATGCTCTGGCCAGAGCTTTCCCATCAAGGCCACATAAAAGATGGTCTGATCAGAGATTTGTCATCAGGTCAGCTAAAAGATGATCCGATCAGAGCTTGCCATCAGGTCAGCTAAAAGATGCTGTGACCAGAGCTTTGTCATCAGATCAGGTCAGCTAAAAGATGCTCTGACCAGAGCTTTGTCATCAGGTCAGCTAAAAGATGTCAGACCAGAGTTTTGCCATCAGGTCAGCTAAAAGATGCTCTGACTAGAGCTTTGCCATCAGGTCAGCTAAAAGATGCTTTTACCAGAGCTTTCTCATCAGGTCAGCTAAACGATGCTTTGACCTGAGCTTTGTCATCAGGTCAGCTAAAAGATGCTCTGACTAGAGCTTTGTCATCAGGTCAGCTAAAAGATGCTCAGGCCAGAGCTTTTTCATCAGGTCAGCTAAAAGATGCTCTGACCAGAGCTTTCCCATCAAGGCCCCATAGAAGATGGTCTGATCAGAGATTTGTCATGGGGTCAGCTAAAAGATTATCTGACCAGAGCTTTGCCATTAGGTGAGCTACAAGTTGCTCCGACTAAAGCCTTGCCATCAGGTCAGCTACAGCTGCCCCGTGTAGGGTTTTGTCATCAGGTCAGCTACAAGATGCTACGGCTACACCTTTGCCTTCTGATGTGCCATCAGATCTTCAACACCATCCCCCAAGGGGACGATAAGAGGGTTTCCAGACCAACTGGCGCAGCGCTCCCGTCAGCCGCTAGCCGTTCCCATGGAGACACAGGGATATCGATGGCCCAATGCCATGACATAACAAGAGGCTGGTTCCCCGTGACGTATCGATCACGTGGTGGAGTGAATGGCACCAGCCAAGCGTGTCGCCAAATTATTAAACAACATTATTCGGCTGATTGAAAGGACGATTCGGTGTTTATGACAGTTGTGGGTGCACGCGCTGGATAGATAAACCGGGCAAAGGAACATTTGGGTCAATGAGATAAAAGGTGAAAAGCTCCAGTATAGACACGGGTAGAGCTTGAACCCCAACCCGTTTGGCTGGCCTCATAGAGACTGAGTGTGGGTGAGCGGTGGGGTGGTTAGAGCACCGACAAGCAAGTGGAGATAAATCTCGCTCTTAATGTCTTAATAGTTTCCACCTGCCTCGTCATACCGCACACTGCCCTTGCTAAATCAAACAAAGTAACACCCCGATTACATGACCTGTTTCTAGCAACCCTTTCATCCGCAACAAGTCGCATGGTTTTGTACCCATGTTTGTTTTCGTACATGTACCATTTTAGGACTTGCTTTGCATTTTAGGTTATACACGCGTCCATTTTGCATCCCTTCTGTGTAATCCCGTGATACTATATATAGACCCATGCTTCTTCAAATGAATAGGGGCCACAGTACAACGCAGTACAACAGTGTCATATCTCAAATTACCCATGTCGTATCAGTTATATCTATGGCGGCTATTACATAAGGCCAGCTTGAACCAGACGAGTGCTAAACGTGGTGTTCTGGCTGATGACATTTGGCAGGTACCTGAAATATCACGTCTGTCGTCGTGAATATTGCAACATGAAACTGGCGCCATGCCAATTACTACACTGCCGGCGAAAATGTACCACCATCAATGTATATCATGTATGAGTCATACATCCACCCCACCCAACCCCCAACTATCCTTTAATTTTGGATTGGTTTAGTTTGAACGAAAGGGTAGATCCAGGTGGGGGGGGGGGCAGGGGGCCCCCCCCATTGTTTTTTTCCCGTTGCTGTTTTTCAATACACAAAAATTAGGCCATCTGAGGCTTGGACGCCCCCGCCCCCTCTCCCCCCCTTTCCCCCCCACGCTATCTGAGGCGGCGGAGAACTTCACTTCACAACGACGCGGCGTAACTCCTCCAACCCCTAGAATTCAACTTAGAGGACCATTGAAAGACATCATTGGGTCTGCTTGACCTTGGCGGCTGTCTCTTTGACCTTCGTGGTCTGTTGATCTTGGCGGTCAGTTTGACCTTCGCGGTCTGTTGACCTTGGCTGTCTGTTTGACCCGCGATCGGTCACAGCCCCGCCCCCCCCCCACCCCCGCCCACGGACTCCTGTCCATCCTTCCTCCTCACCTATGGCGTCATTATATGGTACGTAACTGACATTTGGTTTCTCGCCTCGAGGAAGGCGCGGGGGGGGGGGGGGGCTGCATGTGAGCCCAGCCTAAAGTTTGGCTCGTTCAACGATCCTCACATTGACAATGGTGAGACGAGAGGTGAGAGGGGTCAAATATAATTAGACTATCTCTATGTAGGCGGTGGCGCGCTCGGCGGTGCAGACGCCTACCCGGGGTCGTGGTCATTATGTACTTTCGTCTTGCGCCGCTAGGTGGCTATGCGAACGGAGCGCCACCATACGGGGGAGTATGGAGTTGTAGTCAGTGTGGTGGTACTATAGTACTCGTTGTTAAGTTGTAGCGCAGTCACATTCAACCCAGCGAGTACGCAACATGAAAGACCCGAGTGAACAGTCAGTCGCAGTGTGTGTGGTTGGTGTGGGAGGGATGGTGTATGTGGTTGCCGAGGGAGGGATGGTGTATGGGGTTGCTGTGGGAGGGATGGTGTATGGGGTTGGTGTGGATGGGATGGTCTGTGTGTGTGTATGGGGTGGGGAAGGGGGTCGAGTAGTGGGGGTCAGATTCTAGTGACCCGGCCGACGATGGCCGAGGAATGTACAGCGAATCATAAACCGTGTCTGAGTAAACATTATTTATACTACAATGAAAGGTGTCTTCCTACCATGTAAACTTGTAAACCACATGACTTACGCCGTCTCCAACAGCGTCGGCATGGCAGTACAACGGTGGGCACTTTACAATATAGCCACCACCCAGACATCCTCACAATCTCACTATATGCTGACCATATAGTAATGGCTTTCAAAGGGTTCACCTAAATATTTACCGTCGCCATATTGACCTTGCGGTAATTTGATGTACATATACATACACACGGATGTATATTTGGTAATTGTTCAAATGCCATGCCGAAAGATTGCTGGTGTACTCAACTATTTGCATGCCAATTCGATGATCAAATAGCGGTGTATATATATTATATATATGCAAAGTATGACGTCAAGATGATGGTGCATGGCAAGATTTATCCACCTTGTTAATAGACCGCAACGATACGCAGTCGCTCACTGGCTTGACAACTGAGAGGCAAAGTAAATAAACTGATGACAAACTGTCGAATGTTGTTGGAAGAGATCAATATTTATCGGCTACTATGTCGACCCCGGGGGGTCTGATGTCAATGAAGACTGACCACATTGTTTAAAGGGGTCAGAGGGTCTTCAGATCGCGTTTCCGAAAACCATTGATTTCTCAAGTCCATGTTAGACTTCATATACACAAGGTGGACATGAGGAAAGGTCAACGCACGGACAAGCAGAAGCGAAACACCCAAAGTCATGCATAGAACTGAACTGTATGCATGGGCGTGTCCGGGGGTGGGGGGGGGGGGCAGGGTGCTCTTGCTCCCCATTTTAGACCCTAAGGTAGATCTTACCCCCCCTGTTCACATCCTGTGCCCCTCCTCTTATATATTACAATGCGTCAAGCTTAGTAGTGTATGTGTTCTTTCTTTATCTCTTTATCTTACCAACGGTTATAAAGTTTGCAAACAGCACGTAAAAATTTTATGTTTTGAGGGACAATTTTCTGTTCCCTCATCTTTCATGAATTCCTGCGCTCTGGCATGTCTTCCCTAATTACACAAGATAATGACAGTTGATGGATATATAGAAGGGAAGGGGAGGGGTGTCACTGGTCAGTGGGAAACCACATGCAATGCGCCCGGCAGTAGATTCATAAGAGCAATGATAGCACTGGAAGATTATCTTGACCTGAATTGACCCATTTTTTTTATACCAACTGTCGTCTCGGCACGGCGGAGTCGCGTCCACACCACACAATGTCGCTTTCCTGTCAACCCAAATATGTCTTATCTACTTTATGATATACGCCAGTCAGCGTACACACAGGGTAGTGGTGATCGGAACAGGGGCGCATGGCCCGTCGTAGTAATAACATAGGCTTATCAGTTAAAGAAATGCATGGAGTGGCTGTATCATTAAAGCGTGTTGATGATGACTATATTCTCCGCAAAAGTTATGTATTGTATTTGTTTTTTGATTGTGTATTACTGTTCACGCTGATCTTTTGCGAGAAATTAAGAAAAATATTTAAAAAACATATCAGCCTCCTGTATATTTTACAAATGGCCGTCTGCCACGTGGTCTCGAAACGACAGCTTTATGTTAAGCGATCGCGAGTTGACATCGGGGAAAGGGGTTTAGAGGGGGTACACCCCCCCCCTTCCCCCCACCCCTCACACACACAGGAGGGAACACAAAATGCACGGTGGTCGAAAGAGCAAATCCCCACATTCTATCGATCGCACACCGGAAGTGCCAAGCCACCGCGT
Organism: Arenicola marina; assembly: GCA_964019135.1. Lineage (NCBI taxonomy): Eukaryota > Metazoa > Annelida > Polychaeta > Arenicolidae > Arenicola > Arenicola marina. Next base: position 15,775,981 of record OZ025263.1, read on the forward strand.
GTCCTGTTTATTGTCATACCTCGTCAAAAAAGCGGAAGAGCCTTGCGGTCGCTGTGCAAGGATACGTATTATGGTTTCCACAGGAGACCAATACTCAACGGAACCGAGCAAACGGGGGCCCTTGTTGTTATGACCTTCGCCACAAGTCAATCTCTTGGGAATATCGCTGTCAGCCACGATAGAATTTTGCTGGCAAGGCTTGGTGCAGGGAGGACAGGCAGGGAGCTCAGCTATTGTAAGCTCACCCGCATTGTCCTCCCATTGGAACCGCCATCGCAAATATCACGAGCAACGTTTGTCTAGGACGCCCGATTGCAGTCCCCAACTGAAGACAAATACAGTGCTTATATGAATCAGTGCATGCCAATAACTACTTAAAACACACTGTATTCATTATGCCACTGCGTCAGTTGGTGATATATAATATATATATAATATATATATATACATATTAGTGCCTATTGGGCCGACAACGGCGATTCAGTATATGTGCATAGCGACTATACATATAACAGATTCGAGTGGAAGACGTTGCAAATCATGACAATTTGTGACTAGGTTCGCATTGAATCAGTTTAACTGGTGTTGTATTTATTTAAACCTGCGGGTTGTATCTGAGATTTCTGTTTGGAAGGATCATCTGAACTAACATGGGCTTGTGTGTGTGCGTTGTGCTGTATTTAATCCCTACCCTCTTCCTCCGTGGATGTCACTGCGCTTCATCACTCTTATTGCCTAGTTGAGGAATGTAAGATACCACGTCCCATCTTGCTCACCTAGTGTCGTGGAAGGTCATCCCTGTAAACCCCCCCCCCCCTTCACCCACCCACCATCATCTTCACCAGGGATAAACCGATGGTATACAGACACTCGATAAACTCAAGCAAAGTCCTATCCTGTAACTCATCCTTCATCTAGGATGATTGGCACAACATAACAGTCTATATATTTTATTTCTTGTCCCAAACGGACCTCAGTCTCCCGGTACATGACACAACACACCTAGCATTGGCTGGTAAAGCCACCCACCCTGTTGTTAACTGATTCACGGCGCTTATAAATCTGTTCAGGCGTTATTAAATCAATCCGCTGTTACAGGTTTACTACCGACAGACAGCCTTCTCCGGCGAACACAAGACCCTGGATATATCAGGTGTCTGTTTCTGACTGTGTCCCCGTGTGAATACAATGCGCTCTCTGTGCTGCTACAGGTAAGGTACACTAAGGATTTTACAATCACGGTCGTAAGCGCTACACAAAGAAGATTCTTATCCTCTCGCTTAGCAACTATTCTGGTGCAATAGCCACAAAATAGTGTGTTAAAGCAACCCATAGAGCAGTTAAACCTATCAACAATATTTTATATATTATCATGTGGAAATCCCATTGTTGTTGGTTATAATAATGGCGGTAAAAGTAATTAAATGGGGTACTGTGAAAAAACATCTTCAAAATACAGATATTGCTTTGGTCCGTTATTTTTATATATGTGTGAATGCCAATGCCGACACAATAGAAGCACGACAAAGATGTGTGACCAGCTTTATGTATCCAACTTATATCGCCTACTTGTCCTCGCTATGGTGACTAGACGTTCCCTACCAGTTTACACCAGGCTAGTGAGAAAAAATAGACCCTTGCATACCATAAGTATGTAACGCACCAAGATAGGTATTCAGGGACCAACGCGGTGTCCATGGCGTTAGAGGCCCATGGGTGCAAAGTGTACTGCATGATCTTTGGGTGCGACTTCAGCCGGTCGCCTCAGTTTTTCGAGGGTGAGACTCACCCCACCTCTTACTGTAGTAGTAACAGTAATATTAGCGGTACTGTAGTTCTGTAGTAGCAGCAATAGTAATGTTAGCTTCGTAGTAGAATCAGGAGTGGTGGTAATGGTACTGCAATTTGGTAGTAACAACGCTGTGGTAGCAGTAGTAATATTACTACAGCAGAAATAATACTGTAGCAGTAGTTTTACTGTAGCAATAGTATTACTGTAGCAATAGTGATACCGTATCAGTAGTATTACTATAGCAATAGTTATGTTTTTGTAGAGGTAAACATTAAATATTAGTATTAACTAAGATTCATCGAAACGGTTTCTGCTAATGGCGCTTGCCTCCGATATCCAAACCTTACATGCTATGTTTCATAACGTGAGACAGCCATCGTGTCCATGCTTACTGTGGTGAAGGGTGACGGGTCGGAGTGGTAGTAATAGTGATGGGGAGGAGCTAGAAAGGGTATCGCCGCAGACATTGCAATACAGCTAGTCTCTTCGCCAGTGCAACTGGTAGACGGCTAGCCAAGTAGCTGCCCTGGCGACAGTTTCGCATGCGGTTATCACCATCCCCACCCACCCACCCACCCTTGATGTGACTCCAGGCCCAATATGGGCTGTGACTCATCGCGGGTGAGGATGGGTCGGCGAGGGGTGGAGGGGGGGGGGGTATCCAGGCGGAAAGGATTAGGTGTGGTGGGGGATGATGGTGGTGTGGGGTGGGGCCGGTGGTTGACGGTTGGATGGTTGGAAGCAGGCGCGATGGGCGTTCAGCATGAGAGGGAAGGCGAGCGAAGGGGTGGGGGTTGGAGGCTGGGGGGGGGGGCGCAGTGAAGAGGGCCTCAATATTTGGGGAGATGTTTCGCTATCGCACGCCCTTGTGGGGGTAAAGGATGAGTGGGGTTGGAGACAGGCGGGGCGGGGGATGGGACGGGGTACTTATTGTGGACGAGGGTGGGGCGGCTCTGGAAAAAGGGTCATTCATGGCAGGGACGAGTTTGGTGTTGCTACGTGAACGGAGGTAAGGGGGAGGGGCAGGTTTGGGCAGCGCAGTCATAGGGTAAAAAGGGTGTTAACATCCGGCAGAGGGGTAGCTTGTCATAAACTAGGCAGGACGGGTGCACAGACCCCTCCCCTTTAGTGTTAACATCCGGCAGAGGGGTAGCTTGTCATAAACTAGGCAGGACGGGTGCACAGACCCCTCCCCTTTACCCCCTTCATGTCGGCCATCGTGCCTGGCGCCAACCCTGCCCCGCGCCTCGCACCCGGCACCCCACCGCTCCTCGCCCTTCCCTTTTTCATCCCCCTAGTCGCTGCTCGGGGGAGCAGTTTCTCTCCATTACGGGTATAATGTATTAGCCATGGCCGAGGGACAGAACCGGTAATGGAAACATGAGTGTCGTATGGCGCAGGCTGTGTATGAGGGGAGTATCAAGTCGAGTGTCAAACAGGGTGAGATAGCCAGACTCCTCCCCCCCCTCTCCGGCTGCGTCAAGCTACCCATCAGGCCTCACTCCACCCCCTTCCACGCCTCTCAGCCATCCGGCATCCGTTGGTCAGCCGACACCCCTTCGTCAGCCGACACCCCTTCGTCAGCCGACACCTCTTCGTCAGCCGACACCACTTCGTCAGCCGACACCCCTTCGTCAGCCGACACCCCTTCGTCAGCTGACACCTCTTAGTCAGCCGGCACCCCTTCGTCAGCCGACACCCCTTCCTCAGCTGACACCTCTTAGTCAGCCCACACCCCTTCCTCAGCTGACATCCCTTCGGCAGCCAACAACCCTTCGTCAGCCCACACCCCTTCGTCAGCCGACACCCCTTCGTCAGCCGACACCCCTTCGTCAGCCGACACCCCTTCGTCAGCCGACACCCCTTCCTCAGCTGACACCCCTTCGGCAGCTGACACCCCTTCCCCAGCCGGCACCCCTTTGTCAGCCGGCACCCCTTCGTCAGCCGACACCCCTTCATCAGCCGACACCCCTTCCCCAGCCGGCACCCCTTCGTCAGCCGACACCCCCTTCCCCAGCCGGCACCCCTTCGTCAGCCGACACCCCTTCGTCAGCCGTCACCCCTCCACGAGCCGACACCCCTGCACGAGTCGACACCCCTTCATCAGCCGACACCCCTTCGTCAGCCAACACCCTTTCGTCAGCCGACACTCCTGTGCAGCCGATACCCGGCTGATGAGCCGACATACCTTCGTAAGCCGACACCCCGTCGTCAATCGTCGTCCTTTCGTCAGCCGTCACCCCTTCATCAGCCGACACCCCTTCGTCAGCCGACACCCATTCGGCAGCTGACACCCCTGGATCAGCCGACACCCATTCGCCAGCCGACACTCTTTGTATGTCATATCGCGACAATGGCAAGGCTCAAGGTACAGACACCTGCCTCTTGGGCTGGCCCAGCAGAAATAGCCGATTAATAATAGCCGCACATGCTACCTACTGGATATAGGTACTGGGTATATCACCACAGCGATAACGAACGCAAAACATCATTACTGATCCATTGTGTTGTGGTCTTGGTATTTAGAACAGTTGTAGATAGGGCATGGAAGCGATTCACAGTGTGAACGCCAACAAAGCCACGCCAATTTCAAAACAAACTCTGAGTACAAACTATCTAACCAGCAATTTAGCAAATTAACCTCGGTTATCACATCACATCACATCGATGCCCCAGACAGTGTGGCACTAACTGAGGCCCATTCGCTGCGGAATTATCATTACCCGGTACTTCCGGTGCTGGGTTGGGTCGCCATTTACAACCTATAAGGTCACGTGACAGCCTAGATCATTCACAGGAATGAACTGTTATTACAAAGGTCAAGGTCACTGAAGACTTGACAGTGGATAACGATCCATTAACTCATGGACCGACTAAACAATAGGTGGTGTATTTGGTTGTGTTTGTCTCTCTCCAGTATCCAGAGTGACAGACGACGCGATTCACGCTGTGTGAACGAGAATATGGACCACAGTGTTAGCATCATTGCCACAATATCGTGCACACACCTCTTATGATCTTATGGTTCACCGCACGTGGGGCACAGTGTAAACATATTAACATATGACCCTCAGAAATATGTACCAAATGAAGTCGGGATATGAATATATATTTATAGGCCTATATATATGACATTGTGTGTGTGTGTGTTTTTCTATGCTTTGTAAGTATCTCCGACTGTGATGAGTGTGCTGTCATCTCGTGGGGCACCGTGTAAGCATATTAACATAGACCCTCAGAAATATGTACCAAATGAAGTCGGCATATGAATATATATTTATAGGCCTCTATATATGACATTGTGTGTGTGTGTGTGTCTTTCTATGCTTTGTAAGTATCTCCGACTGTGATGAGTGTGCTGTCATCTCGTGGGGCACCGTGTAAGCATATTAACATAGACCCTCAGAAATATGTACCAAATGAAGTCGGCATATGAATATATAATTATAGGCCTCTATATATGACATTGTGTGTGTGTGTGTGTGTGTCTTTTCTATGCTTTGTAAGTATCTCCGACTGTGATGAGGGTGCTGTCATCTCGTGGGGCACCGTGTAAGCATATTAACATAGACCCTCAGAAATATGTACCAAATGAAGTCGGCATATGAATATATATTTATAGGCCTCTATATATGACATTGTGTGTGTGTGTGTGTCTTTCTATGCTTTGTAAGTATCTCCGACTGTGATGAGTGTGCTGTCATCTCGTTTTCTCTTGGGCACTACGCTTGATGGCTCGAACTGAGTAGTGCATGTTTTTTTTATGCTGGACTAAATGTTTACGTGTTCGTCAGTGACTCACACCTACAATAAATCAGACGTCAGTGTTATAGCTTTAAAACCGGAATATTGTATGCACATGACACCAGCGATTAGTTACCTTGAGTAGACGGGGGTGTCGCCCCGGTTGCGTCCGCCATGTTGCCTCCTAGATGTGATGGTAGATCTGTCAACCCAGGAATCCGAGGAGGACGGTGTTGGCCGTGTGTGTTGGACGGTCGAGCGCCGACAAGAGCGAATATTACCCTCTCCTTGTCACGTGTTCACCGCCGAAATACTCAATCGGTCTACAGGTGGTGTAGTTATCCAGATGCAGTGAGACAGATATACATATCAGGAGGCGTTATAAATTGACTACCACGAGGGTCTGTGGTGTGTGTAATCCTTGTCCAGACGGTGACACTGCCGCAATATCCTTTCCGAAAACCGACCGGCGGGGACACCTATTGGTTGATAGATAGAGATATGGATAACGATAGATAGATAGAGGCTGAATAGCCGATGGCTGACCTCTGTAATATGTAGGGTCCCGGGGGTTATGTTTATGGTGTAATAGCGATCCCGTCGCCTAGCCAGCGAGCACTGGGTGGCATTAAAAATACAGGTAGCTCGATCGCCCGTGCCGCGTGATATCGGCGCGTCGATGATTCTGTCTGAGGAAGCAATGCCCGCTGCATGGAGGAGGACAGTCGATGCGGGATGTGTACAGGAAGGCGAGTGCGGGGGGAGGGGGAGTAGGCAAGCGGGGGGCGTACGGAGTGGGGGGCGGCGGGGGGTGGGGAGGGTGACTACTGCAGCAGCCTAGACGAACCTGGCAGAAATCGATGGGCTGAATGCCATGTATTGCTAGGCTAGGCGAGCCAGCCAGCCAGCCAGCCACAGCCAGCGAGTCAGCCAGCCAGACAGAGACACAGGGCAGGCAGAGCCGGACAGGACGGGGCGGGGCGGGGCTGTGCGGGGACAGGGAGGGGGTGGGGTATAGTCTCCTTTCGCGGTAATTATTCCGTATATAGTCAATCGCCCAGTGCCCATGCACCACTACCACCAACTGTACCACCACGGCGGCGACCGCTGGTTGCTGTACCGTCAGCAGCCGACCAATACCGCCGTCAGCCTCGCCTGCAAGCTATGGACCCGTGGTTCTGCAGCCTCAGGCCAAGAGGGAGGGACAGGCTCACTGCCGCCGTTGCCGCCGCCGCTGTCTCCCGCACGGGACCTCACACCGGGGTCTCACCCACACACAGCCTGTCCTTCCTTATCTGCCTGGGCCACCAGCAAGGGACGGGTGTAATCTGCGAGGGGGGGGGGGGTGTTAGTGGTGGGTCCGGGTGGGGGTGTGAACAGAGTTTTGGGGATGACACACCCTCGCGTGGAGGTAGAGAATGGAAGAGAAGGGGGGAAGGGGGTATGGGGCAGAATATTTGGGTGTTGGCGTTGATGAGGAGGGGTGGGTAGGGCAGATAATAGGGATGGTGGGATTGATCCACCCGCAGCCACACGGCCTCGCTGTCCGCCTCCCGGTTTGAGGGTGTGTAAACCTTGGCCCCGTATGTCGTCGTCCCAATGTCGGGGTCGTCCCGGCGAATTCGCTCTCTATCTCGGCCACTTGGCGTCTCGCCCCTTATCGTTGGCTGGCTCTCTGGCCTTGCACTGGAACGGAGCAATACATATACACATGTATAGATACATCATTATCAGCAGCGATATGGCAGTCCCTATGCAGGGGTGGATCCATGAATTTGAAAAGTGGGGTGGGGGGGCATTAAAACTTGCGACCGGGGCCGTTCTTCCTCAAAAGTATGGGGGGGGGCGACTCCCTGGACCCCCTGGATCCGCCTTGCTATTCACCTCAATGGGACGACAGGCAATGCATGTTTAATATATTGTTATTTTCCATATACACATCAGGGCAGTGGTTGGTTGGTTGTATATTCAGGACGCTTTAACCCATTTGATCATATGGCTTCAAAGGGAGAAGGAAGGGAAGAGCGGAGCCATGTCCCCGAACAGGGGGGAATCTACTAGGGGGGGGGGGGTATTGGGCTTGCAACCCCCCCTTGGGAACCTGAACATACATTGTTAAAGTCGGCTTCCCCGAGCAGCCCCCTCCCCCCCCCCGGTCGCAAGTTTTTCAGAGAGCAACCCCCCCCCCCTTAGCAAAATCCTAGATCCGCGCCTGCTGGGGGTGACCCCCTACTCTTTACCAAGAAGGACAAGGGGTCTTCATCCTGCGACCACACAGACATGGCCACAGCGGGCCTCAAACCATCGATCCACGTGCCGTTAGGCTGTGAAGTGACCACTGAGCAGTGAAGTGGGCCGATTTAAAGAACGGAGTGGAACTAATGAGCCATTAACAGAAGTCCATTGTTAGCCCCACAATACATTAAATACTATCACTGTCAGGGGCGGATCCAACAGACAATAATTTGGGGGTCACAAGCTGGCGTGGATCCAGGAAATTGAGAATCTGAGAAGGGGGATCCACTTTTGATAATAGTTTGAAATGTTTACGACGCGGGCGACGGGGGGGGGGGGGGGTGAAGCAAAATAGGGGGTCTACATAATAATATGGGGGGTCCAGTATAAAGAGGCGGGTGTGGCGTCCGTGCGATCAAGAGCATCCTCCCTCAAAAAGGGCGAGGGGGCCAGACCCCCAAGATCTTTGCTAAAATGTAGTACAATTTACGTCTTCGGGCTATTAAGCAGGGGTGGTCTGGTCCTCCTAGACATCTCTAGCGTGATATATGGGCAGCATGCGCATTTACAATATTATACGGACTGGTATATAAACATTAGATATGAACATTTCTAGAACTGAAATTGGGGTTTGCGATATATCATCCGTCGGAACAGCGTGTCGGGTTGGGGGTGGAGGGGCAGATATACAAGTGCAATCGACAACAAACTATGGGTTGAACATAATTGAAACCCCACATTTTACAACAGTGGAGCGACCAGGTGGTTTCAGTGGAAAGTTCTAACAGTCGGGAGGCTAGAGACTCGCAAAGCGTCGACTCACCCAACCCGCACCTCCCTTCGAAGTCCACATCATTCAGGCGCCCGTGACAGCGCCAGCCCCAGCGCTGACTCAATTAACTCAATTAAAGTAGCTCTAATTTTGTTTCGAGGCAGCCATGATTGGATCTATCGCAAACCCGAAAGAATCGCACAGACAGGTATTGCATTAATGGCGCTGCTACAGCGACCGGGTCGTCTGGTAGTTCACTGGAGGGGTAGTGGGGGGAGGGGGAGTAAGTCTACCCCCCCCCGTGTGGTAGGCTTACAGGTGGGGAAGGTGGCAGGTTTTTGTTACAGTTGGGGTGCAGATGGGGAAGGGGGCGCAGGGGTAAGAGGTGGGTAGGGGGTTGCCTTGCAGGTATGGGAGGGGGGGGTGGGGGGGGGGGGGCAGGTGGAGTCGGGTGGGGAGGCGGAGGGCAGGGGTTAGAGGTGGGGGTAGGGGGTTAGCTTACAGGTGCGGGAGGGGCTGTAGAGGTGGGAGCGGCAGGCGCACTCAGGTGGGGTGGAAGCGGCAGCGGAGTCAGGTGGGGAGGGTAGCCAGTAATTCAGCCGATGTCGGCAGTATGCAGATGGCGAGTGATTGCCCTGTGTACTTCGGCCTTAGCTCACGGCCTGAGCTGTTGGCCTCGTTCGTCCAGTCGCGTATCCATCACGACCTTCGGTCAGTCTCAGTCTCCTGTTGTCGGAAGTAATGATCCAACCCGAACCACGTTTTCCAGGCCCGGAGGACCATTAAGCGGGGCATAGAAAGCTGCCAGAGGTGGCCAGGGGTCGTGTGGGAGGCGTGTGGAGGGGGGGGGGGGGGGGTGCGGGGTGTGGGGTGGCGGCGTAAAAAGCTGCCAGAGGGGGCCAGGGGTGGTGTGGGAAGGTGGGGGGGTGCGGGGTGGGGGGCGTAGAAAGCTGCCAGAGATGGCCAGGGCGGGGTGGGGATATGGAGGTGTGGGGGTGGGGAGGTGGGCAGTGAGGGTGGCGAGGTGGGGAGGTGGGAAGTGGGGGTGGGGTGGAGGAGCCGAGGTGGCGTGGTAGGGGGGGGGGGCGAGGTGGCGAGGTGGGGGGGGGGGGGGGTCGGGGGTGTGGCGAGGTGGGGGTGTGGAGCTGGGGAGGTGGGGGTGTGGAGCTGGAGGTTGGGGTGTGGAGCGGCAATGGAA